>APFE031685175.1:0-21050 GCA_000404065.3 Pinus taeda | reverse complement strand
AATTTCTTGTCATCAGTTTTGGCTTGTAGAGACTACTCGTATTCATCTTCATCAATCGCTACATCCTTGAAGACATCAGTGTTGGCCATGAAGTGAAGTATCTATTGATCATCGTCAAAAACACATAAATTAGTTATCTTATTAGGGATAGAAGGCTTATACAAAATTTCAATAGTAAAGCTATCTATAACTAGTGTCATCCTAGCAGCTGCGTTAGCTAAGGCATTAGCAACTGCATTACGTATTCTTGGCACAACAATAATATTGAAAGCGTGGAAGTTATATATTAGTCGCCATACCTTTTGTTGATAACTTTTGAGATGAGGTGAAAAATAATGTATGGTGTTACATACCTTTTGTACCACTATTTTTTAATTACCTACCACTTTGCACACAACAACATTGAGGCTAATGGTTTGGTGCAAGCCCAAACGAGTGCTTCATATATTCATGCACTCAAACTCCAAGTGGCTTGAGAAGGTGTGTTTCCTGTGCTTTGGGTCTATCAAGTCACACCTGGTTCTAGAGCTATCCTGTGTCTTTGATCCATCAAAATAAATGGTTGAGAACTTGTATGTACACAGACCGCCTAGTGCACTAGTATTACTACTTCTACTATTACTGCTACTGCTACTAGTGTTACAATGTATTGTACATATTCAATTTCCATCAGTTGGGCAAGGAAGGAGACCCAACTGTGTGTCTGGTGGGGTTGGGGCTAGTTGTGTGAGATAACACCCCGACTGTGTTTCCAAGAGGCAGTTTCCAAACATGCGTTCCACAAAAGACAACGATTCATTCTCACCATTGATGGGAGTGATATTATGTTTCATGTATCTCTCGAATAACACTCATATCTGATTTATTTTTCCCTAGTATGGAAGCCATGAGTGTGACTAGTCTATGGCGAAGTATCCATTCACGTTGCTGGACCAGTCTCTGCTAAGAAGTAAGCCATACGCTTCCGATATGTCCACAATGACAATGTTTATGCATTGGTGAAATCAATCATCATGAGATAATTAGATGATCACATCCTGAAGTTCAACAATGGTTGGTACGCATGTTTGATCTAGTTGGATGATCTGTATATATGTCTTGCTCCATTGTGAATTGATCCTCTTAGCAATGGAGAGTGGTATGACGTTAGATAATGCACCAGAGTCAACCAAACAGTTGTGAAAATTGTAGTTAAAAATTTTAAATGAGATCAATAATGGAGGGAAAATAGAGTTTTCTTCTTCCATTTGAAGTTTTTTTAGCACAGTTGTGAGTGAACCGGGAGATGTGCATGCTCCCTTGCTGGTAGAGGCTACATTATCTGTGGATGTTTGCCCAAATGCATGCATCATAATATCTCATTAACCCTTGAGCTTAACTAACTCAAGAAAAGATATGTTTGCACGAGTTTTCTTCATATATTCCACAATATTTTAATCAAGAGTGGGTAAACTCACTGAGGTATCCTGTGTTAGACTGGTGTTGTATTGTTTGGCAGAGTGTTCTGAAGTTTACTACTCATGGATGTAATCTTGTTTGTCGTTGTCTTCCCGGGCTTGATTTGTGCTTTTTTCTTTGGGAGGGTTGGTGGATCAACCTTCCTCAACAGTTCAAGTTTCTCTTGCATCTCCCCAATAGTAGGGGGAGCCCCTTGACTTCTGAGATTTTATCGACCAGTTTTCTTTGGGGGTTGCTTCTTAGTGTTCATTTTCTATGTTGCGTGTGAGCATTGATACAAGTTGATCACCTGCCTAGTACCTGGTGCATCATCAGATGTAGCATCTTCTTCATATTCTCGTTAACACTGTGCATTGTTTACCATGTTTTTGAAACTGTTGCACACCAATTCCATAACTCGTTTCCATTCCAGACAAGTCCCTTCCAAGTGGTGGCCTTCATGGAATGAGAAAAACATGGAGTTCGTGCACATTTCCATCTAGAACATTGAGCTGGAGCTCTGCATAGTTTTAGCTGGAAAGTTGTTGCTACTTGATGACAAGCTCCTCTTTTGTTGTCTCGAAGGCCGACTGCTAGAAAATGTCTCGTTTGTTCATTGCTTTAGCTTAGACACCTCTATTGTCAAGTTCTTAACAAGACAAGTAAGGGTTTCAATGTCACTTGCTTCCATGGCTTTCTCCTTACTTGCAGTAGCCTCGGGATTCCTACTCACATCTTTGGAGTTTTTTTTGGTTTCATCATCCTTGATGACTCCAATCATGTGTAGGTCCTTTTCCATAGCGATATCCTCTTCACAATTTTCAAGTAACGTTGGTTTCGCAACCCGCTTGGCGAACTACACAATACTGGTTGGAAGTGCATATGTATAATAGTTGATAGTGATGGAGTCATGAGGCTTTATGTCTACTACAAACTTAATCAAGATGCATAAAAACCTCTGATTAAATTCTTTTACCTTCTCTTTTGACTCTATCTTGAGACTTCCTAACTCTTTGAGTAACATGGCAGGTGTTTTGTCATCAATGAATTTTCCAAAAACAATCTCTTGAACATATCCCAATTCTGGATGGAGTTGATAGGAAGGATATGACACCATACTGTTCCCCAGCCATCGAAGGTACATGAAAGAAATATGCATGCAACGTCATCGACCATTCCTTGAGTGTCTGCAGCTGTAGGTAGAAGTTGTGCAAGTGTTCTTCTTCCTTCACTGTTTTGTTAGGTTCATACTTTTTCAATATCCTCTCCGAATGCTTTGGCATATTGTGCAAAGCACCCCATTCCTCGAGTGTCTGCAGCTATAGGTAGAAGTTGTGCAAGTGGTCTTCTTCCTTCACTATTTTGTTAGGTTCATACCTTTTCAATATCCTCTCCGAATGCTTTGGCATCTTGTGCAAAGCACCCGAGAGAGCTAATGGTCCCTGAGTCATCCATTCCAAGTTTTGGTCATCCATGTATTCTTCTTCTTCATCCTCCTCCTCTTCTTTAGAATATGATGGTTCTACCTCTGAGTCTGTTGGTTCATCTCTGCCTCCAGCTCATTCGTTCCCTTCCCCTCCACCTCCTGCACTAGAGTTTGAGCCCAAGACCATGAGGGTGTCCTGTTCTCCTTGTCAGAAGATTGGAGGTTCCTCTCCATTCTCAATAGCTTCTGCCAAACCTTCGAGAGTGGCAAGAACTGTTTCTTTCACTGATGAGACAACAACTCTTATGGGAGTGGGCTTTAGTTTATTTGATGCGTATGGAATATCTTGTATTCCTAGGATCAGTTTGACTAATTTGGAAAACTGACGGGTGATGGGACGAACATAGCGGAGGTGCTGATACGAAATTTCGTGTTCACATCTAGGAGGTGAGGAGTAATCGATTTTAGAGTTGTGTGTGGGTGATAGAGAGTGAGTTGCTACCTTGACTAGATGATTTATGAGTGGGGGTGAGAAGGAATTCAGCCATAAATAACTGGCAATGCTCCTTCTAGTGCCAAAAATGTTGACGGTGTTGGACTCGCCAACATTCAAGGGATCTCCCCGGTATGAAGTCCCAACTAGACCTAAAATCATTTCATGTAGGAGTCCCATCCAGTATGATGTCCCAATCACAATTATCTTAAATATATGCCTTATCTCTTGCTTGTCAACACATGAGAGTGGTATACTTAGTATTCAAACAACGAGGTTCGTATGCCTAGTGAGTGCTTAGTGTAACTTGCATCGAAGTTATTTAAATGTAGAGGGAGAGGGTGAAAGTGAGTCTTAGGTTGAGATGGAACAATCCAAACTATGTTATAGACACACAACATAGCAGGACATGCACAGCTTCCGGCAGAATAGTCCACATGGATGCGACAATCACCAACACAAAGTGAAAAGATAGCATGTACAACACCCAATGGAATACTCCACATGAGTGTGAAGATCATTATTACAAGTTTACAATAATGAATTTGTCGAGTGTCAAGTGGAGTAGTCAACATAGGCAAGACAATTTGAACAACTGATATAAAAAATTTCCAATAGCATATGCACTAAAACAACCAAAATAATTGAACTATCTTAGTATAGGTTAAAGCAACATGCATTACAAGTGTCCATCAAATAGACTTACAAACAAATACAATATGTGAGAAAATGTGTTGGCCTATTAACAGGTTTCTTAATTAAGTGAAAGTTCCAAGACACATCCGTACACCATACATCACTAACCCTGATACCGAGGCATTGGAGCCACTACTCGCTCCTCAAAGAAAATATTACAAGCTGTCAAGTCTATGTAGGAGGAGGCAAGGTGAAAAGTCTTTTCCATGTAAAAGTGAAGGGTATATATAGCCAAGGTTGAACTTGACCCTTGTGACTATTTGACTTCCCTCATGACTGCTTGAATTACATGACTTTTCAACTAACATGACTCTTCAACTTCATATGTGGGTCTCTTGGACTTCCATGTTACATTACATTGATTATAATAGTACGGCCCACAATAGTGATGTGTCCTAGATGACTCATGACATGGATTGACATGACAATGCTGGTATGTTCATGCTGATGGTGGTGTCCATGTCGAGCTATTGTGCTGCTGAGTGATAAGCGTGCTCTTGTTGTATCATAGCTTCACTTTCTCATGGCAAGCTGTGCAGAGTCTTCGATGGTCTTGGTGTTTGCTTGATTTTTCATGTGCATGTATTCACTTTGTTGGTAGTTGACATGCTTCATGTATTCATTCATTCACAAACAAGTCTCTTAACATGTGCTCCTTGTTCATCTCATTTTTCATCATGCCATGTATCATCCATGTACCTATATATGAAATCACTCATGCCAAGATGAAATCAAATCCATAAATCCCCTATTCTACCATGATGCATCATATTTCGCTTTCAGTGCAGGTGACCAGGAGAGAGGACAAGGTTATGAAACTACACAAAGCACATTTCAGGTTGGGATGTGAGGCTCCAAGGAACTGTCAAGAAAAACTGCGCAGAGGTTACTGAGAGGCTGGGTTGAGCATTTTGGGATAGCAGTGACATTCTACGGGATCTGGCTCAGCTGGGAGCCAGAACTATGCAATTTTTCTCAGGAATATAGTGATGGCAGCAGGGGGCACTAGCAGTGAAAATTGCACAGATTTCCAGAGGAGGCTGGGAGCAAGATCTTGCTAGGAAAAACTACACAGATCTAGGAAGTATTCATGCAAGATATGTCTGTGCAGTTTCTGGGTTGAGCGAGGTGTCCAACAACTAGTCAGTAGTCCAAGAAAGCTACACAATTTTCAAGACAGGCAGTAGGTCGACTCACAAGGGGACTGACTGAAAAAACTGCACAATTTTCAGAGACAGTGTAGTGACAGGTAGTGGGTGCTTGTCCCTCATGTCTGCCCAATTTATTTAGTTAGTGGAGGTAGGTAGGATGATAGGTTCTGCACAATTTTTGGGAGGAATGAAGACCGAGGTGATTTCCCAGTCAAATTCTCGAGTTGACCAGAGGGAGGCTTAATGGATAGGCTTGCAGGTAGCGCATATTGAGATATATTCTTAATAAAATTTTGCTTTGTTCTGGGTGACAGTTAGCCAGGTTGATTCCAGGGTTGAGTAGAGCAGACTGCCAGGGAGACAACCTCAAGCTCTGTGCAATTTTGGGCAACAATACTTGGTCACTGAGGGCTGAGATTTCACAGTGCAGCTTAGTGGAGGGTGTTCTTGTTGACGGATCTTCGAAAAAATGGTTAAATGTGTGAGTGAGTGAAGTCTTTTATGCATGACCTTGTGAACACACACTCATCATGACTTGATGACAAGACACCTTAGACCAACAAGACAACATGCTCAGTGTGACTTACTAGAGGGTGCAAGTGATAAGTGCGACATTTGAGATAAATTTTCGAACGACCGTGACGACACTTGCACAACATTGCATACAAATCTATGTGTGAGTGTGATAGGTGCTTACATAGCAAAAAAAAATTTACACATGAAGAGAGACATTGGATATAGCCAGAACAAGACCACAAGCATGACATTGCAACCAACATGTTAAAAGACAATTGGTGAATGATCAATCAAAGAGGGTGTAAAAACTCAACACAGGCTCATGGGATGAGCCTGAGTGTTTGCAAAAATCAAGGAGAAAACCAAGGAAGGCTCCAAAATTGGATGGAGTCAAAAATTGTGGAGGGTTTTGTAGCCGCTACTATAGACACATGAAGAAGAGGAAGAAATTGCGAGATCAAGTGCAACAAATTTCGTTCTCGCAAAAAGTAACAAAAAATGAATTAAAAGCCATGATGGATGTTAAGATAGATGATATAAAAAGGGACATGGAATTTTTAAATGATGATTTATAAGCAGACATGCAAGCATGATGAATGTCAAGATACAAGAGTTGAAGGAAGGTTTGACAAAGTTGCTAGAAGAAAGGCATCCCAATGGTGATAGGGCAATCCATGAAAATCATGACGAAGATAAAAGGAATATCAATTACGATTTTATAGACTCCAATGTGGTGTTTAAGAAACACCACATTCCAAAGATAGATATGAGGAAGTTTTATGGCAATGATCCGGTAAGTTGGATACTACAGATGGAGAAATATTTTGATCTAGATGATGCACAACCCTCACAAAAGGTACATATTGCATCTTTGTATTTAGAACCAAATCAATTTGTATGGTATACATGGCTTTGTTCTCATAAATCACTTGTAACCTAGTCAATTTTTATGGAGGAAATGATAGCACATTATGAGGATACAAAGAGAAACACCTTCTTTAGGAAATTGGTAAATATCAAACAAAAGGGGTCAATTATGGAGCACATTGAGGACTTCCAAAAACTTAATATAAGGGTAGATGATATTTTAGAGGAGCAAAGGATTAATGCTTGCATAGGGACTTTAAAGTATAACATAGAACATGAGGTTCATGTTTGGGAACCTAATTCATTGGAGAAGGCATTCAGGTTAGAAAGAGAAAATGAAAGAAAATTTATGGCAACAAGGAATCCTATCACTCACTATGATAAATATGGAAGTGTTGTTGCTCCTAACCTTCCAAAACCTACAAGGTTGACACCACAATAGTTGGAGGAAAAAATATCAAAAGGGCTCTATTGCAGTTGTGATAGAAAATACACTAAAGGTCATAAGTGTGCCAAGAAGAAATTATTTTACATAGATTGTGAAGAGGAGGAAGAAAAGGATGAAGAAACATCAAAAGAAGAGGATATACACCATGAACAAACCCCAGAGGAAGAATAAATGAATCTCATATCTTATAATGCACTCGTACTTTATGGATATCATCCACCATCCATCACATCATCTTTAAGAGAAAATTCTAAGGTTTAAGCAGTGGAAGATCACATCAAGCATCAACAATAAGTCCTCCAACTCATAAATAATAACCTCACTTTGGCACACAATCAAATGAAACAACATTCAGATAAACATCATTGTGAAAGAAGTTTTGATGTTGGGGACTAAGTATTATTATAGCTACAACCATACAAAAAAATGTTCCTCAACAAGTTAAGAAGGATAATAAATTATCACTAAAGTACTATGGTCATTACAAGGTGTTGCAAAATATTGGTATTATTACAAATTGGAGCTTCCTGCATCTTCTTGAGTGCACCTAGTTTTCCATGTTTCATGCTTAAAGAAGGTTATATGTGACAAGCTCCCAGATCAAACAATATTGTTGGAACTTGAAGAGGAAGGAAAAATCATATTGGAACCTAAACAAGCTACAAAATCAACAACCCAGAAGCTATGAAATTGATCAATTTCAAGATATCTCATCAAGTGGAAGAACTTACCTACTGAAGATTCCAAATTGGAGGATTATAATTTTAGATAGAAGCATCTAGAACTACTAAAGTGTTGCGGAGAACACTTTTTTGGAGTAGAGCGACATGTTAGGTCCCTATACTACTAGTGTATCGCATTATTGTTTATTAGTGCAACCCCCTTATTGTATTGTTGTGCCCATGTAGTCCCCATATTGATATTATTGTGCCCCATAGAAGAATTGTTATTGTTTTTCCCATACAATATTATTGTTGTGTAGGATCTGATTATATTGTGACCCCTCACAGTCCTATATATATATAAAGGAGTTCTTGTGATTTGTACCATCGAATAATTGTTCATTTATGTAATGTAAACGAGGTTCCCCCCTCAAAAAGCCTAATTTTGAAGTTGTTGATATATTTCTTCTTCTATTTTGTGAGTTTGTTTCATAACAAAGTGAGTCTCTAAGTGAGAGGCAATAGTACCACCCAGGAAGAGACAGACATGAACCAAAAGGCTTTGTCTAACATCCAACAGAATAGTCCACAGAGGATGCGACGATCGTTGAAACCAGCAAACAAGGAAATATTTGTCTAGTATCCCATGGAATAGTCCACATGGATGGGTAATCAATAAAAAGAATTACAACACATTTTCAATAAGATAAGAACTAAAATAACCTAAATAGTTCAACTATCTTATTACATGTGAAAGCAAAAATGAAATGAAAACATCCACAAAATAGTCTTGCAAACATTCATAGTGCATGCATGAAGAACATGTTGGCCTTCAAAGGCTCATGTTACTAAGAAAAAGCCCCTAAACACATGTTTACAATGTACATCACTAGCCCTAATAGTGGGAAACCTGAGCCACTCCTTTCTCCTCAAAGAACTAGTTGATCTCTCTAATTCCTTGTGGGAGGATCCAAGGTGAAAAGTCCTTTGCTCATAAAATGAGGGGGTATATATAACCAAGGGATGGTGATTCCCCTTTATGACAATTTGACTACCCTCAAGACTATTAAACTTCCAATGAATTTCCCACTTATATGGATCTCCATATTCATGTGTGTCCTGTAAAATTTCAATTTACAATAAATTTGAATATAGTATACGTGGTCAACAATAGTGATGTGGCATATGACCACTCATGACATGACATGACACTTTTGAAATGGACTACTTGGTGATGTGGCAATGTCAACTCACTATTGCTACTGAGTGTTGAATTGTTCTTGAGAATACTCTTGTCTTCCCCTCCTCATGGCTTGGTGACAAGATTCTTCAATGATATCAGGTCTCAGGTTGTGGTCGTGAGTTGGTGTCATTGATCCTTGATATATAAGCTTGCATTCTTAGCTAAAAAATGTCCTTTGCATGTATTCCTCATTCATCTCCTTCTTCATCATCTCTCCAGGTTCCTGCATCTGCAATTCACTCATGGCGGGATGACATTAGTGCGAAAACCTCTTCTACTAAGATGGTGCATTCTAGTCTAGGGACTGAGTTGGAACTGAGTTACAACTTTGGAAGGGAGGCTCAATGGATATGCATTATGTGGTCCCAACAACCAAGTTTGAGGCTTGAGGCCTGAAACTACGCAATGCGCAGTTTAGGCTGGGATGAGAGGTTGTCTTCTGCACAGTTTTGGAGATGAGTGAGATGGCAGAAGGAGGGGCCACTATGGATATTTATGTGTAGTTCTGAAGAGGAAGATTGACTAAATTCTACATATTTTTGGGAGATAGTGGGTCGGTAGGAGGGGAGGACCACTGAAGGAAGATTCTATGTAGTTTTGGAAATGAAAGGAGGCTTATCTATGGGAATTTCTAGGAAATAGTGGGTCAAAATGAGGGAGTGACCATTGTAAGAAGATTATGTACAATTCTAAGACTAAAGGGAGACAAGTCCCCTGCAGGATTGCACAATTGAAGGGCACAGGGAGGTAGTTTTTTTCTTATGCTTACACAATGTGTAGTTTGGGACAGGCTGACTGAAAGGATTGTGCAATTCTATAAGGGAAGTTTGGGTATTGGGCTCATGAATTGCCTAATGCAACAGTCCTCGGGGACAAGAACTGTGCATTACATAGTTCTAGGGGTCAAGGTCATGGCCTACTGACTAGAACTGCATAATGCACAATCCTGGCAAGTTGGGTGAAGCCAAAGGGTAGGGAAGCTTCTTCAGAAAAGGCTAAGTGTTGGACCAGTAAAACTAGAAGGTGAAATGATAAAGCCTCAATTGTTTCCTAACACTTAGAATACTTGATGACTTAACGACATTGATCACACATGACACATGAACAACAATTTTTCTTGTGTGACTGCTTCATGACCAACTACGAGAAGTGCGACACCTAAGATAGACTTTATGACGACTGTAATGAAAATTGTGATACAATGCTCAAAATTTTGTGAATGAGTGTGAGAGGTGTTTATGTGGTTAGGAAAATGCATAGAAACAATATGGGCCCCTGAGGTGACTAAAATGATCTTATGCATAAAGTGTCACAACCAACATGCGAAAAGATGACATCTTCCTTATCTTGTGAAAGGATGCAAAAAAATTAGAGAAAACATAATGACTTTCATTGTTTGTGACCATACATGTCATTGAATCCATAATGATATGACAATGAAAATCTTTCCTTCATACTACACTAAGAGGCGCATCTCAATTTCATGAAAGATGTTCTTTTTTCTTCATACCTACCCTCCAGAGGGATGTGAATTAGATGGAGTCTCAATGCAGTCTTGATCTTAGATCTTATATCATACCCTAGGGTTATTTAATCTTATTATATGATGATTATCTTTTCTCCTCACCTCCCTAAGTGTCACCTAGCATGTCCTCCTTTTTCATCTCCTTCTTCATCATCTTGCCATAGCATGGTAAATTTCTGTATCTGCAATCCTCATGACAAGATGACATCACCATGATAAACACCGAGTCTAATATGTTGCAATATAATCCATTGAATGAGCAAGAACTAGTAGTAGCTTAGGGGGGAGGCTCAGTGACTAGGTTGGACTGAGGTATAATATTGCACAATGCCCTTGAGGGAAAAATTTAGGCAATTCAAGAAGGAAGTGGATGCTGTGAGATGGGGCCATGGGAGAACAAATTGCATAATTTCATAGGAAAAAGGGGACTAGGCAACTGAGACCATGCAACACACAACTCAGGGAGGCTTGAGGAAATAACTACGTAGTTTTTGGAAGTAGTGAAGTGCGGATGAGGGAGAGGACACTAGGAGAAGCATATGCGTAGTTTTGGGTGCCATGGGAATTTGGGCTTTTGCACATTGAGATGGTTAAATGTGTAGCTCTGGGAGGAATGGACCAAGCATTGCACAACACCAAGGAACAATTGTTTATTTAGGGTTGAGACTATGGAGTGCATAGTTTAGGAAGTTTGGAAGAGGCTAGGTTGCTAGGGATCCTTCAGAAATCAACTAAGTGTGGGATCATTGTAACCGATGTGAACAATGATAGAAATTTATTGTGACCACACACTTGGACACTTGGTGACACAATGTAGATAATCTAGAACATATGAAAACATACTTCCCTTAATGCAACAACCCTTGTGGCAACTTATGACAAGTGTGGCACCAAAGATAGACTTTGTGATGATAATGACGACACTTGTGTACTAATAGTGGGTGAAAATTTGGAAATAAGTGCGAAAAATATCTATATGATGAGGACAACTCATTTTCAGAAACATTGCCCCTTGAAGCAAACTAGAACTCCCCTTTCCATGATAAGTGATAATTCCCATGCCTGAAAATGACACTTGCTATACAAAAGATAAAAGTGTGAATGACACTTGAAATCCAAGAAGGGAGCTTGAAATCATTAGTCAATTAATAAGTGACTAAGGAACAAATGATAAAAGTATACACAGTACACTCGAAAACTTGAGTGTAGGCTAAAATTTTGGAGGGTTTTGGTAGCCACTACAATGCTTGGAAACACACTGGTAGAATCCAAATTCTGTTTTTTGGTTAAATCCTTCATGCAAGGCCTTGGTTCTTCAGGGAGTATTCATCATGTAGATCACTTTGGCCTTTTCCACTTACCCCATGACTAGATATGGTCCCCTCTATCCCTTAACGGTCTAACACAACATAAGATTGAACATAATCATAATGTTTCGAGATGGGAAGGGTAGTGTATCTCTCGAGTTTAAGATTTTCAGAGTACAATTTTTCATCTCTAATTTGTCTCTGCTACCAACAAACCTGGACAGTACCTCAACTAAGTCACGTAGGAACATAAGAATTTCTTTGCTTCTAGTTACCCTGGACATTACCCAAGAGGCTTTGCTTGCTTCACCTCTCTACACAGGAATCCTTTATCTTCTTTCGCCTTTATTTATTTATTTGAAGAGAACTGTGCATTGACACTTATTTATTTTAGGGTGGAAGAGGGATCCCAACTTATTAAGAGTAGAATAGGTTGTTCCTTCAAAGAATCATATAGATACCTCTAATTTAGGTTTTCTCGTTTATATTTTCCCCTTATTTGTTTCTACTAGTTGGATAAACTTGAGAACATCAAAGAAGAAAAGGCATAAGGTTTCCAGACTGGACATGGGTTCATGGTTGGACCAAAACTTTCATTATGGATGGATTGTATTTTTTTCAGAAATTGAATAACCAAAAGAGAAAGCCAACACAAAGAAGATTGGCTGGAGGTTTAGCCAAATGTTGTAGTGTCACGAGACTCTTTAGAATTCAGCCACATATGTACTAAGAAGCCAAAATAGGTCTAGACACAACACTTATTCACTTAATGGACACAAAAGGATCAACTCAATAAGAAAGAAAAAACAAGACGAAATGAAAGACATCACACAACTAGAAGAGAAGAAATAAAATGGCTATAGCAAACATGATGTAGAACCAGAATAAGAAAACCAGGACACACTACAAAGAACAAGTGTAAGATGAGTGCGAGGAAGGGAAAACTAGGATGCAGTTAATCCTAGTACTAACCTAACAAATAGAAGGTCGGGGTCACATATAATGAAATTTCCAGTGAAGCCACGTAGATTTTCCCAACCCGCATTCACAAAGATATGAATAAATTGTAGATAATGTAAATAATTAGTAAGAGAAAATGAAGAGTCATCGGGAGATGAACTCAACAATCACTCCCTCATGTATATAAATATGAATAGCCCAAATGAATAAACATAATATGATTTTAGGAGTTACCTCATGGCCTGACATGGTATCAGAGCCAGCTCCATTTTTAGTTTTCCTACCCTTGTAACTCCCTTCTGTCATTTTCTGTAATCTGCCAGATTCCTGTCATCTTCAACCTTGGAGTGATTCTCGTTCCCTGGCTCCCTGATGCACATGACCACCAGTCCTGCGATGGAGCATTTGAAGATCAGTGTGGAGATTGAGTTTGCTGCCTATGGTCTAAAAGGAATGAAATAGTGTGGGATTTTTTGAGAGATGATGTGGTTGGTGTGCCGTGTTTCAGCACCTTACCTCAACACAACAATTTCAAGTATTAGTATGCAGTCTGGTACATCTAGAATGTTTTTTAAAACATGGTTAATGCTATTGTAATGCATCATTATAGATTCTTGCCTAGTGTATGCATTAGGCACAATTAACACCTCTTCAATGCCCAAAAGCAGCAAACATTGTCTCTGTCCTCTCGGTCTTGTGTATTAAATCTCAATCCACTCTCAGTTTTAAATCTGCTCTCTACTACACAGTGGGCTCGTACAAATGCTATCTTGGCTCATACAAATTCTCTCTCTGCTATCTCGGCTCATACAAATCCTCTCTCTGCTATCTAGGCTCATACAAATCCACTCTCTACATACACAATCTACTCATATAAATCCACTCTCAAATTATATGTTGTCTGGAGGTCCCAATGCTCCATGTTAACTCCATACCATAGGCACCCACTTCTCTGCGTTAACCATCTCTGCTCCAATAAAACCGCTATGCGTTAACCATCTTTGCTCCAATAAATCCACTCTGTGTTAACCATCTCTGCTCTAATACGCAACCAACACCTCTGGTGTCCGCACCTCCCATACTGACAACACCTCACAGCACCTCATATCGCTACTATTTTTTCTCATACACCTCTCATACATTGTTATATTGTGCATTATCTGGGCATGTTATATTGTGATTTTTGTAATTTAAAACAATGTTTCTATATATATATCAGTCCCACACTACATAATAGTGACACTTTGCATAAACCCTCTCCATAACGCATTGTATCAAAAACCTCTTATATATATTTATATCAGAATTGTATTTTTTTTTATAAAACTACCACTGGAAGTCCTATTTCTTGGCAGCAGAAGTATATTTTTTATAGTACACAGATTTAAAAAAAATGCATTCATTTATATCTATCGTGGGAGTGGTTCTCATCAGAAAGGATAACTATACAGAATGGTCACGGAAAATCAAACACACTCTCATCTTTAATGAGCTGTGGAAAGGGGTGTGTGTTGGAGATGGAGACAAAGAACCAGAATAGCCTACCTCAGACAAGGAATTCGCCATTTGGGAAAATAAGAACAACAAGGCTTATGCCTTGATTATAGCTTCAGTAAATGAAGAGGTGAGTTGCCATATTTTTCCATTTTCAAATGCTTTCGAAGCTTTACAAAAACTGAAGGAACTCTATGACTCACACTCTACACTTGAAGTTGTCCAACTCATGATTAAATTGTTCAGCCTTGAACTACAAAATTATGATCCTCTTGCTCTTGCATTAGAAGTAAAACCTATTATACATGATATCAAAGTCACTAATGTTGAACTTCACATTACTCTGATAGCTTTTCTCAAGGAACTTTATCCCACTTACACAAATTATCTTGAGTCATTGCAAGCAAATAAAAACCTCAAAGAAATTACTTTTGACTCCCTTATGAAAAGGTTGTTGAAAGACAAAAAGATTTTGGGAGGAAGACAACTCCTCAGTGTTCTGAAGAGACTGTGTTCTTGCACATAGAGAGAAGAATCTTTCTCAAGATTCTTCCAGAGGAAGAGGTGATCGAAGAGGAAGGGGAAGAAGAAATTTCAGAGGCAAGGGGGGCAGACACTCTTAAGGAGAAAAGTTAGATTTGCATTGCATACGTTACAATAGAGATGGATCACATGATGCATCCACATGCAAGTTGCCTTGGGACAAAATTGAGCAGGAAAGAAGCCAACCCAAAGGTAAAACTAGTGAAAAAGAGAAAGGTAAAGCACCTGAATCCAATGACTATGTTGTGGCACACTGTAATATTGGAGTAAGTGAAGACTTATTTAATTCTTCACTTGCTTCTTGGGAAAATGATTGGTTGATTGATTCAAGAGAAACATACCACATGAATTTTAGAAGATATTTTTTTGAAGAATTTACTAACAATGTTGATGGAGCAGTATACTTTGCAGACAAATCAAAACTCAAGCCATCAGGGCTTGGCACAATCAGGCTTAAATTTCCTAGTCTTCTAGACTTTCTTCTGCATCATGTTTTATATCTCCCATATCCGAGGTGAAAATTGTTGTCCTTGCTCCACATTTTCCAGAAAGGACACTCCATTCACATGTTTGATGGCAAGATTGAGGTGAGAAAAGCATCAGACCACTCACTTGTCATGATAGGGACAGAAGAAGAAAGGCTTCTCAAGTTGTAGGGTAGCTCTGCTCATGCACAAAATTTCTCAGAGAATTATCATTATGATGAAGGTAAATTTATATCAATTTTATTATGGCATGCTAGATTTGGACACTTGAACTATGACAACCTCCGCTTGGTGAAGAAAAATCATGTTACTGGTTTGCCTACAATTCCTCGGAAACTTAAGCAATGTGATGCTTGCATTCTGGGAAAGCATAGAAAATAGTCTTTTCATGATTCACATTCCAGAGCACATAGAAAAATTGAACTCATTCATTCAGATTTATGTGGTCCAATGCCTATTCCTTCTGCAAATGGAAATAAATATATGATGACATTTATTGATGAATACACTAGAATGTGTTGGGTTTATTTAATGAAGAACAACTCTGATTGTTTTCAAACATTCAAGAACTTTCATACATGGATTGAAAATGATGCACAATCTCATATTGGCTCTATTTGCACTAATAATGGAAAATAATACACTTAAAATGAATTTGAAAACTATCTTCGCCAACATGGGATCAAACATCAAACAATTGTGCCTTATAATCCCCAACATAACGAAGTCGCTGAAAGAATGAATAGGACAATCTTAAATATGGTGCACTCCATGATGTTTTCCAAGGATGTAAAATTGATGTTTTGGGATGATGCAATTCTATTTGTTGTATATGTAAAGAATAGATGTCCATTTAATGCTATTAGAGACAAGAATCCTTATGAAATGTGGTATGGGTACATTCCTTCAGTAAAGCATCTCAGTGTCTTTGGTTCCACTTGTTATGCCTTGATACCAAAGGTACATAGAAACAAACTTGATGCGAGGAGTCGTAACTGTATCTTCCTGGTGTATTCAAACACCTCCAAAGCATACTACCTCTATGATGAAGTCAATAAAAAGTTTGTAGTATCTAGAGATGTAATCTTTCTTGAATCATCCAAAACTAAAAATGTTGTTAAGTGGAAACCTGATCGCTTGGATAGATTTGAAAATGCAAAATCATTTCAAGAATTTGATAATCAGATTCCACATCTTGAAGGGGGGATTACTATACTGGATCAATTTGTGAAATATTCTTCTGAAACACTCTCTACCCTGCATGAAACTCTAACCACTGATGATACTTTGAGTGATGTGATTGATAGAATTGGGAGACTCAATCTTGATTCAGTCCCAACTCAATCGACTGAGCAACATGGTCAATCTCATAAAGGTCCCCCAAAGTGGCTCACAAAGACACTTTAAAGTGTTCATCCTAATGAGGTTGGAAAGATAGGAACTAGAAATTCAACTCAACAAAATGGAGGTGATGTAGATGACTCTGATTCACATATTGATATGGATGTTTCTTATGATTGTGAATTGAATTTGTCTACATATTTTGAACCAACTTCCTTCAAAGAAGTTGCTTCTCATGATGAATGGAAAGAAGCGATGCAAAAGGAGTATGATTCCTTGATAAAAATTGGCACTTGGAAGCTGGTTGATCCTCCATTGGGAACCAAACCAATTGGATGAAAATGGGTCTATAAGAACAAGTATAAATTTAATGGCTCACCTAACAAGCACAAATACAAGCTTGTGGCAAAAGTTTTTTCACAAAAGGAAGGGGTTGATTATGAGGAGACTTTTGCCCCCACAGTAAAATGGGCTACCATCTGGACACTCTTTGCCTTGGCAGCTTAGAATAGTTGGAAAGTCCATCAAATGGATGTGAAAATTGCTTGCTTGAATGGAGATCCAGCCTGAAGGATTTTCCATGAAAGGACATGAACATAAAGTATGCAAACTTGTGAGATCCTTGTATGGCCTCAAACAAGCATTGTGAGCCTAGTATAAAAAACTAACTGAGCATCTTATGAAACTCAATTTCAAACATTATGATCTTGAGGATGAAACTTTGTTTGTCAAGAAAGTTGGAAAAACAATTGTATATCTTGTAGTATATGTAGATGATTTTTTGATGACAGGGAACAATGATAGATACATTGCATCCATAAAGAAGGAATTGAGGAAAGGTTTTGAAATGACTGATTTCGTATATGCTCATTACTATCTTGGTATTGAAGTAAGTCATCATCTAAAGTCCATATTCCTTTCTCAAAAGAAGTACATTCGAGATCTATTGAACGATGTTAGCATGGATGAATCAATCCTATAACTACTCCAATGGAACAAAACTTAAAGCTCACATCCATTGAAGGAAAATAATTTGAGGATGCAACAAAGTATAGACAACTTGTAGGAAGTCTAAACTACCTGACTACTACCAGACCATACATTTCTTTTGTTGCTGGAATCCTCTCCAGGTTTATGCAAAAACCTTGTGAGGGACATTGGTCTACTGCAAAAAGAGTTCTAAAGTACCTGAAGGGAACTCAAGAATTTGGACTCAAGTATACACAGGTGGGTGACTTCAGCTTCATTGGATACTATATTTCAGAATTCGATGGAGACAAAGAAACTAGAGTATTTACTTCTAGTTATGCTATGAGTGCTATCTCTTGGAGTTCATGCAAACAATCAGTTCCAACAAATTCCACAATAGAGGCAGAATATGTGGCAGCAGTTGAGGCAACAAAAGAAATTATGTGGCTGAGGAAAATTCTAGAAGATTTGCAGGTAAAACAAGTACATTAGACTCCACTCATGATTAACAATATCACTGCAATAAAGTTGGCACGGAACCCAAAGTTCCATGATCGAACAAAGCACATCAATACAAAATATCATCTGATTCGACATCATGTTGAGGCCAAAGCAATCCATATTCACCATTTTTCCACTAACGAGCATATTGTAGACATCTTCAACAAAGCGTTTGGAAGAGAAAATATTGAAAGATTCAGAACGATGATTGGACTCACCAACATCCCTTTAGATTAAGGGAGGGAATGTTGACACCTAATCATAGGGATTGGGTGAACAAATTGTAAATAATGTAAATAATTAATAAGAGAAAATGAAGAAACATCGGTAGATGAAACTCGACAGTCACTCCCTCATTTATATAATTATGAATAGCCCAAATGAATAAACATAATATGATTTAAGGAGTTACCTCTTGGATTGACAGATAGAAACCATATCTGACTTAGTTCAGGGGACTTACTAGAGTCGTGATATCTTGATATTACCATCAACAAAAGTTGAAGTGCCTCGACACCCTGGCGAGTCCCATAACTTCCCAGGATTGTAGAATCACATTTTGAAACTTGATTTAGATCATGCATGGTTTGTTGATGGATGTTGTTACTCGTTTCAAAATTTCTCACCGGTTGGCAGCCATCTCTGTTACTGATTTGACCGGATTCTCAAGCTTCAACAACCAGATTACTCAAATGGAAAGACTCTTCTTATAGAAAATTCAAATATAAATGAATCAATGAGATCTCATTGAGAAAGATGATTTGAAGAGTTTTCTTCATGAAATAAAAGAGATGATGAGGGATGGGAAGGGTACTCTATGTTTTGATTATTTTCAATCTCATCATGGACAACCTCATCACCTTGTGATAACTCATCAAATGAAGAAACTAAAGAGCATGGAGTATATCTATTACAGGTATATGCATTTGCAACTGGAATAACACAAGGGGCGGTGAGGTGAAGAGGAAGTTTTTCTAAACACACCTTCTTTAACTGAATCAGATTTTGGATCATAGATAAGATCTTCATGAGAAAATGAAAGATTAGGTGATGCACATAGGAATTCATTACTGCATACACCAACAAAATTATCTTCATCGGGATGATTGTTGCTCAAGTCTATAGATTAACCAAAAGAATTGATTACATTTGATTCGCTACTGAGATTAGCAGATTGGGAATAGGAATGGACACTTATTATTTTGACATGGAATATTTTGAAGAAGAGAGGAAATATTAAAGGTGTCTACACCTTCCTACTCCTCTATCCATGTAATGTGATTGCTTTGTACATAATCACAATTTGAACTAGCAGCTTGAGAATCAATAGAATGTGAAGAAATAGCTAGTGGAGTAGATTGATCAAGTGGATCATGATATAAAGGGTTGATATATGTAGATGATAGAGGATAACAAAAATATATATTATATTTGAGACTAGAGTTGCGACCGTGACATCATCTAGCAGAATGGAGGATTGAGTCTTCACTGTAGGCTTCATGAGACCTTCTGGAATTTCTTCCATTGAACCTAAATCATGAAAAGTGGAAGAAGAATGAGAAGATGGATAGAAGATTTGATTTTCAGATTTCCCAGTTTTACAACCACCATAAGGGGGCACCCACATCAAGATTGGAAATGGAGGAAAAAGAATAAAATGGGTAGTAAACTCCTCCTCTAAGATCTATGGCGTCTCATGATTCATAAGAATTGGGGGAATTCAAGAATTAGGGGGTTCAGGTTAACCATGTAACAAGATAAGAACCAAAATTTGAAACTCTTGTCGCAACAAATCCCAATTCATATATTTTTCAGGATTCTCATAACAAAGGTGAAGGAATCTATTGAGAAAATCCTCAACTGATTCATTTGGCTTCATTCTTAAGAGATTGATTCTTCCACAAACACTTCGGTATTCATACTTATTGAAGGTAAATGAAGCTCCTTGAAAATCTGGTCAAATAAATGGATAGAAGCAATGGGTAATGTTTGACACCATTGACTAACCACTATCTTTGACACGATAGAAGCAATGGGAGGTTTATATTTACAAAATTCTAGGGAATATTGGGCCGGACTAATAGACTAGCCACTATAAGAATATTTTGTGCACTTTTAAGACCGAAGGGAGACTTTGCCCCTATGGGATTGCAAATTTCAAGGGCATATTGAGGCAACTTGTTGCTTGTGCTTGCGTAATGTGTAGTTTGGGATAGGCTGACTGAAAGGATTATAGAATTATCGAAGGGAAGGTTGGGTCTTGGGCTTAGGAATTACGTAATGCAATAGTCTTGAGGGATGGGAGATGCACATTGTGTAGATCCAGGGGTCAAGGTCATGCCCTACTAACTAGAACTATGTAATGCATAGTTTAGGCAGGCTGGGTGAACCCAAGTTGAAGGATGGGGGAGATTTTTCAGAAAACGCTAAGTGTTGGACCAATGAAACTGATAGGTGAACTGATGAAGCTTCAATTGTGTCCTAATACGTATAATACTTGACGACTCAACAACATTGATCACCCGTGGCACATGAGAAACACTTTTTCTTGTCTGTGACTGCTTGATGACTGGCTACAACTAGTGCAACACCTAAGATAGACTTTATGATGAATGTGACGATAATTGTGCGACAGGGCTCAAAAATTTGTGAATGAGTGTGAAAGGTCTTTATATGCTTATGAAAACTCATAAACACAAAGATGGGCCCTCGAGACTACCAAAATGAGCTTAAACAAAGTGCGACAACTTGCATGAGAAAATACGACATTTTTCTTATCTTATGAAAGAAAGAAAAACACTTAGAGAAAACAAAACAACTTTCAGTGTGTGTGACCATACATGTCATTGAAGCCGTAATGATATGAAAACAACATGATTTCCTTCATACTACACTAAGAAGTGCATTTGAATTTCATGAAAGATGTACTTTTTTCTTCGTCCCTACCCTCCAAAGGGCTATGAATCAGATGGAGTATCCATGTGGT
>APFE031685172.1:122631-146474 GCA_000404065.3 Pinus taeda | reverse complement strand
ATATATATATTATTTTTATTCAAATCAACAAAATAAAAAAAAACAATGAGTAGGGGAGGACGCCATTCCCTATGCGCCCTCCCCTCCACTTGGCTTACGAGCACGTGGACACCATGCGACGTTGTACGACACGCGTCTAGCTTGGACTGCCACATGTTGCGCAGCGTGTCAGACCATAAAACTGCAACTGCCGACCTTCCTCCCACTCGTTTCCGCCTTTTTGCCGCGGTGTGGTTTGCTTATGGGTTTTCTGTTCGGATCCGGTGTTTGTTCGAAGCCCCCCACCGACGATGGCGCGGTAGGGCTCCATTACCTGTGCATGATGTTCGTTATTGTTTGCTTGCACGAATCCATAGTTGGAACAGGGTTTCTATTGTTCTTGTGGTTTTCTGCCCGCAATTGTTGTTCAGTCTAGACCGTCGGTGGTTTAGGGTTTCCTGGGTGATTGTTTAATTCACGCTATTTGTTGTTTGGGGAAGAGCCATTACCAATTTCAGCTAGTTCGAGATCGAAGGTGGCATTTACAGGTAATTGTAGGTTTTGGTGGTTTTTGTGTGGTTTTTTTGGTTTTTTTTTCTCCATTTGCTAATTTCCTAGTTGTCGCTAGGTGTGGCAGGTGTCGCAGGTGTGGTTACTTGCAAGCTCTGCTAGCTCAAACCTTTTCACCTCAACCCCTGGATTCTTTGTCATCCATGCAGCGCGCTTTGACCTGAAATAGTTCTTGAAAGGGCCAAACACACTAACATCAACGGGTTGCAATATGTGAGTGGTATGAGCTGGCAATGTCAACAGGTCGATGTCTAAATTGTTTGCTTCCTCAATTGTTTGTACAACCATGTGGCTCCCATGGCCATCTAATATCAAAAGGTGTCTGTTATTAGGTGAGACGCTACCTGGTACCGATGCAACAAAGTGAAAAAGCCAAGTTAGAAACAGTTCTTTAGTCATCCATGCATGGGGATGTGCAGCCATGCATGCACCTGGTTCACAGTTCTGTATATAGTTTTTCAGTTTATTTTTACCTTTGAATAGATAAAATCCTGGAATTGAAGTACCAATTGCATTGACACAACATAAAATAGTTATCCACTCCCTGCTCTTGGACAAAATCTTTGGCACATTTCGACTCCCTCTCTTGGCAATTACCCGCATGCCACAATTCCTCCCTACCTGTAAACCTGTTTCATCGCAGTTTCATATATGGTCTACTCCATAAGAATGTTTATCGTAAGCACTAGAAAGTGTGTCATAGAACTTTTGCATAACTGCAGGGCGCAAATTTAATGCTCTGTCTCTATCAAGGCCCTCAGCAGTACGCAATACAAGTTCTGGATGCTTTTTTTAAACCCAAACCACCAAAATATCAGGAAACCCATCTTTGAATGGATTTGGCCTCCCTTGATAGATTTGAGCAATTGTTGATTTGAGTTGTATCAACTCTAGCCCATGTCCCAGTTGGGCCATCTCTTTACACCACTCAACCACCTCGGCCTCCTCCTCCTCAGTCATAATTGTAAGAGGCCCTCTACGTTTTGTATGAGTCATTCCATTTATCCAATAATGTATTGATGAGGGAGGAATACCATGGCTTTTTGCAGATGCCCGAACTAAGTATCCATGAAACTCTATGTCATCAATTGCAACTAACATTTGGTCTTTTGTCCATCCTCTTATAGCACTAATATTTTTAGTTGAGCTTGCCCCTTGGACTGTTGTTGATGGTGGTTTTGTGGTTGATGGTGTGTTAACATCAGCTGTTGTCACATGGTCATCCTCAACAATGTTCCCTGGTGCATTGTTGGCATTGACATCAGTTGACCTGTCATCATCAGACGATGTGCATCGCAGCTGCACACCCCTTGTCACTCTCCTGCCACTTTCCTTGTATGAGAAAAGTAACTTCCTTTTGCCATAGATGCAACAACCTGTAAAATTATTGCATGCATTTAGACATTAGAATATTTGTAAATTATGCTTTATTACTTCTGCAAAAATACTTTTCCTTTATTACAGGAAATTATCAACATGTATGTTACAGGAAATCGAATTGCATTACTCATGTTACAGAAAATCGAATTGCATTACTTCGTAGTCTCTCAATTACCTGCTTGTTCATCATTTTAGCAACTTTAATATGGATTTAAGTAGGATTCTATGATAGTTGTTTCAAATATCATTTTCCATTTTTTTTGTTGTTTGGCATTGCCAAAAATGTCTCAGTACTGCAACTTCTCCATTGTAGTCCATGGCCACCATTCTAGGTATTCATCTATTTTCATAATGAGAGTAAATGTTTAACTTTCATAGGGCAGTGTCAAAATTTTGCAAATGTCATTCCAAGTAAATCCACAGTTCATCAATTTAGCAACTTTTATATGGATTCAAGTAGGATTCCATGATAGTTGTTTCAAATATCATTTTCCATTTTTTTTGTTGTTTGGCATTGCCAAAAATGTCTCAATACTGCAACTTCTCTGTAGAGGTATGTCATGGGTTCAATCCTTTATACTCGTTTTCATGTAGCTCCAATGCTGGTAAATCATTATGTTTTTTTGTGATGTTTTTTTGAAAAATATGATGCTAGTATTACCAATCTATATCCTGATTAGGGCGAGTCAAGTCATCTACTTCATATCTTTGAAGTTTGATATGTGAATTTTCAAGAGTTGATCGAATGAGTGCTTAGAAATGATCAAGTTTTATCTTTTTTAGAAATAAGTTTTATTCATTCATCTTTTGTTTGGTTGGATGTTGTTCGGAGAAGCAAACCCGATTGTCCTTGGGGACTTATTTTGGTTTAGATGTAGGTTTCTGAGAGCGAGGTTTTTTGTCAAAATCACCTGGATTTTTTCCCCTGCCTCTCTTCTTTATTTGGTGGGGGAGAACAGAACGATATTGGAACCCTTAGGGATGGCTTGATACTCTGTCTATCCCATTAAGGGTTCAGTGGTGAAGTGGGATTTTGTTTTTGTAATGGAGATGAAATTTTTTTGTGTTTCTGATGTTGTTTCTTGTTGATGTGGCTTAGATTCATTTGAAATGTTGTTTTTTGCATGTATTAATAGCCTTACAATGGATCGAGGGTTTTGATACATAGCCTAAGTGTTTTTTCTTTAAACCCTTGTAAATATATCTTTTCCAGATTCCTGGCAAAGTCCATAATTCCTTGTCGTAACTCTTCATGGTTTTCATGGAATCTGTATGTTATGTAGGCTGACAATGCCACCCATTAATACCTAACCTATGGTTTTTTGCTTTAAACCCTTGTAAATCTATCTGTGCCAGATTCCTTGAAGAGTCCACTAGTTCCAATTGTAACTCTTTATGATCTTTGTGGAGTACATATGTTATGTAGGCTGACAATGGCACCAAATGACCGACAATGTAACACTTGCTTATAAATTCTTATAACCCAAACCCAAAGTGATCCAGGAAATTTTGCAATTAAGCTATTTTTCCAGGTATTCCTCTGTTTTCATAATGAGAGTAAATGTTTAACTTTCATAGGGCGGTGTCAAAATTTTGCAAATGTCATTCCAAGTAAATCCATAGTTCATCAATTTAGCAACTTTTATATGGATTCAAGTAGGATTCTATGATAGTTGGCATTGCCAAAAATGTCTCAATACTGCAACTTCTCGTGGATTTTCAAAATTTTGCTTTGTTTCCTGACATAAGCAGTCAAAATTCACCTCCTAGGGCCACCTGCAAAAATTAGTTTTCACATAAATGGATTTACATTTTAATATTTTCTCTAGGTTTTGGATAGCACTCACAACCTCAAATGTCTAATATTCCTTAACTCACCAAGATGGGAGAATATTCCCACAAAAAATGAAGGATGTGAGAATGGAATACCATATCAAGGTGTCCATGAAATACATGAATAACCAAGACCCATGATCACACCACATAGATTTTGTTACTTTGATTAAGTAAAACATGCCACTTGCGAGGAATATTTTTAATCTTCAATTTTGCGTTCATTGGAGAGACCATAGGTTTGATTTGGAAATAGTAGTTGAAGAGGAAATTTGCAAGCAACAATCTCAAGGAAGAATAAAAAGAAGCAATGCCAAAATCTCAGAAGTGATGAAAACCAAGATAACTGTCAAGTAGTTTATCAATGTTTTGTTTTCCTCCTTTGACCATCTCAAAGCATGATTCCTTTGAGCCCATATCTCACTATAAAACACAACAAAAATAATGGTCCATGCCAATAGCACAATGATTTTTGATACCATACTCATTCAAATTAGTGAAGTCTCTTTTGACGGTAAACTGTATTGGGATAATTTCTGATTACTGAAATTGAACTTTGACTTGGAAGCAATCGTTAGTCATCTTGGTTTCCATATGCATTGCTGTTCGATTGTTCTGGTTTCTGTAAATTTCCATATGCGTTGATGTTCAATTGTTCTGGGTTCTATAAATTTCCATATGCATTGTTGTTCGATTGTTCTGATCTTGATCTCAATGCTGCCAATTTAAATTAAAATGCTTTCAGCCACCAAAATAATTCATGATGAGATCCAAGGGTGACTCCTGGATCAGAGAGAATTTGAACGTTAAAGTCGAACAGAGTTTTTTTGTGCACTATCCAGCATCAAGCAATGACTACCAAAAACATAGGCTTACCTATGTAATGAAGGCACTAAAGAGCCCTGTTGATGTGTCTCTAGTTTATGATAAATTATAATCAAGATTGTTTGCTCTTGTTCTCATCATTGTTGCCACATGGTTATTAAATAAAATTTTGAATTTATTTTTGCTACAGTAGCATGGAACTCCTTTGAACCGCGTACCTATTATCTTCAAGAAAACCAAGAAAAACCTCCCTCAAAATATTTAGTTACTCTGAATATTTTGTATGGCCAGACAAATCATGTAAGAACTCTAATAAATGAAAACAATGAAAACATAACAGTAAGAACAATGACTTTCAATGGTTGTTTGCGAAACCATCCAAGTATCCTTCTAGTAGTTATGGCCAGACGGATCATGTAAGAAATCTGATAAATGAAAACAATGAAAAAAGAACTGTAAGAAGAATGAGTTGTAATTCATATAACTAACCTAGATATATTGGCAACTATTTTGTGATGTTGCCTTCAAGTTTGTTGAATGGTTTGAAAGCACAAGATGCAACTTCAACACTGGGTGGACTTCTTTTATAGTTTTGGGCACTTGAATTTAATTGGCGGACATGGATGCACATGGATTGCAATGGCTTCATTTTGAATGTGTAGTCTGGATTTAATTTGATGTGATCTAATGGTTGGGAATTGGTTATTTGTTGATCCATGTGCTTTGATCTGTTTTAATGAGAAATAGAGTGAGTTGGGTGTCATTTATTGCAATTATTGGGTCTGGGTGTCATTTATTGCACAAAGTGGGTTTGAATGTTATTGGGTTGGGTGTCATTTATTGAACATAGGCTGTTTAGTTGTTGAACAACACAGCAGTTATGGCTGACATACATTCCATTTTGTTATGTGCAGGTAAGCATATTCCTTTAGGATGCAAAGTTGCAGTTCTGATGAGTGGGGGTTGAAGTGACTGCTGCTTTGTACTTCGCCATTTTGGAAGCCTTTATGGTTTTAGCTGTTTTCTAGTTGGGTCAATATGGTTTGCAATTTTAACTAGTAAAATACTATTTATGGACAATTGTGGGCCCAATCAATATCCGGGGAAATTTTGGACGTAAATTAATACCTATTTATACTTAATGTTATTTATTTTTGTTTAAATATTGGTTTCAAAAGTCTCAATTTATGGTAGTTTGGTGGGACCAGTACTATATCAATCAATGGTCCCTGCACAACATTAGGAATCTCTCCCCTAAATATAGAAAATTGCTCAACAAAAACACCTTTCACATGTACAGCAAGCTTATACGGATTTATTGTCCAATAAATTGTCATTCAATTACAGTTTTCTAAATTCAAATTTCATTTTCCTATTATTCATCGGTTATTTCCAATCTAAGAATCATAACCTTAAACACCAATGCATATATGTATGCTCAAACTTTACATTGCTGGGAGTCATGAAGAGCATCTTCTAAAACCTGTACTTTTTTCATCCACGCCTTCCTTTGGACTTCAGTTTCCTGCTAATGATTGTAAAAATTTAATCCACACTCTAAATCTAGGCCGGAAGTTTTGATGACATGAACTTATTTTCATAAAAACATATAATATATGGTATTACAGTACATTTTATATTTACTATAGATTGATCGGAATTTACCAATTCAATATTTGTGTTACAGGGAGACTCGTTCTTGGCTAGCTTATTTTGTTCACGAGATTTCTGGTCGCAGCGCCCTTTCTTTATGCAGTCCAACAACATATTCGCTGTGTCTATACCTGATCTTGACCAGAGTCAGTGATAATAAAACATCTCTCTATATCTAAATTATATTTTTCACTGTTTTCCATAACGTTATATAGATATATATACCTGCAAGATAGGCACCATGCACAGAGCCATTATGTTCTTCATTAGTATACTCTCCAGTGAAATACACAGGTCCAACCGGTGCCTATAAAGTTTATGTAAATATATTGATAAATTAACTTATATCTCTTTAAACTTTGAATTTGAAAATCTTGCAGCAAAAACAGAAATAAAAATTTAGAGTTTTAGCAACATCATAAAATTGCATTTATAGAAACATGAGCAAGACATACTTCATCTAAATTAGTCCAAGAAATTTTTCTGTTAGTGAGGCTAGGAGTGCCATCTAGAAATGAAAAAAGACTCTTCAAATCTGCGAGGACTGCATCATGAAATAATATTGCTACGATTTCAAAAATACCTTCAAGTTGTCGAAATCCTTTGTGGAGACCCCTATTGGCCAGTTAGAGTACGTTCCTTTGAAGAATGGATCTTTTCCCCATCTAGGAATAAGGATTGCCTCCATCTCTGGAATATGGTTGCCAAACATTTTCTTCAGAACGCCCATTATTTCTTCTCTGGTGTCATGGTCAGGCTGTTGTTCTATGCGTCGGGCTTCATCGTCTGTAACAGTTACCATAAGAAGGTTCCCTCCGGGATATTCATTTTCCAAGTGCTGAGGACAAATGTAAATAACATGTTAATCAATTGAATAATTTCAAGTCAAGACTAACCAGCCTGCCATATTATGAAGGCCCCTTTACCATGCATGCCCATGGGCTTCCACGCGAACATACTCCGGCATGGTGCATTTTTCCGGGAGCGGTGACCCCCATTGCATCAAACTTTCCGGGAGCGGGTGACCCACCACCTCCCTGCTGGCACCCGCCATGCTGGCACATTTTCAAAATGAAAGCTCGCGCCAAATCAGCAGCCCGCGTTCTGTTTTCGCTTTGTTTTCGTTCCCTTGCTCCATTCGCGCTCGCCTGGCTCACCTCGCAGGTCCTCTGCAACCCTCAAGCAGTCACCGTTCCCGCTCACAGTGCTGAATCCCTGCCTCCTGTGCGCGCTAACGTGTAAGGTGAATTAAACCATAATAATAAAAAATGCAGACTGTTTAGATACGAGTTTTCATTAGTTGGTGCAACGGATTAGGTTTTAGGGCTTGCTACATTCTTTTGCCTTAAAAAAAAAAATGTTTAATATTGTTATCTTACCAGACAACTGACAAATCATTAGAGAAACAAAGTTTATAACACTCCAACGCCTTTTCGGCCATGAATAATCCAGTGCATATATCAGTGAAACAAATCAAACAATCACTCTGCATTTACAGACACCTCTTATACATAAAATCCAGTCTAATGATGCATTAAGTTTAAGATTACTTCTGCAAGGGGTATTAAAGATGGACACAGGTGCCTCTGTTTTGTCTTAAATTTTGGCTATGATCTAAAATCTTTGAGGTATGACAGTAGATTCGACCAAAGATGCACAATATAGCACTTCAACTATTAATGTACTAGATTGTTAACAGTAATATGATTCTATAGCAAAACCACAAAAGATAGGGCTAATTTCCCACATAGTAGTAAATCCACCACCAGTATACTTTGAGGGCAATGTTAAAATTCTATAATCCAATCTTCTAACTATAACTGGTTACTAGATTAATGTCTAACTACTCGATAACTGTTATCTTACCCTTGCTCCAAGTTCCACTTGTGATGGGAAATCCCTCTTGTAACAGTTGCGTTGGTTGTCTTGCCAGAGAGGTTCGAATAACCTTCTCCTACTTTCAACAATTTAACATGCCCTGTTAGGTTGTTCCAAGTTTGAAACCGCTGCCTCCTAAAAGATCAAGGGGGACCCTCTTTGCTTCTGGTAGCCCTGGGTTAGAACTTTCTACCACCAAATAGTTTGAATGATCCTGGATTGGTTGTGCTATTGTTTCTGTTACCTGATCTGTCCTTACCCTCCAACCCGCTTCAGCTGCCAAACAAAAATTTACTTTGACTCTCCTGCGGCCTTACAGTCCAACGCTGATTCACTTTGCATAGAATTGTTGTTAACTGCCAAATGCTTTAAACAAAGGGGAGAAAACATTCAAATTTCTAGGTTGGCCCTACCAGTTCCTGTAGCATATGGAGAGCTCTTCAAAAACATTTCAAAGGCACAAATGTTGTCACTGCAGATCCTTGTATTGGTTGGAGTGAAACTGGTTTTGTAACAGAAAGAGGGAGGAGAAGAGGGGATTCATTTACTGTATGTTTTCTACCAATAATATTAAGGGCCAGACCTGTAACTTCATGTATGTTGTCACAAAAGACTGAAAGAAAGATGAGTATGAGGTCTTCAACTATCACACCATTCACCACCTCACCTGGTCCACTTCTTACATCATGGTAAACCCTGTCGGATACAACACTTAAATTTAAGATTTCAAGATATGCCTCGGCTTGGAAGTCAGTTTGCACAGGGATCTTAACACTGAGTTGTGCTCCTTCAGAATTCTTTTTCTTTAATCAAGAGATTGATGCTCTCAAGCAACTCAATCGAACTATGTTAATTGATAGCTATTGTCTTAGCGTTAATATTCTCCAGTTGAGAATTCGTTTGGGAATTTCCTTGGCTTATTGTAAAATTCTCAACATTCTCAGTCAGCCCCTCAACAAGATGGTAGTGGATGCATTGCGAATCCAATCTCACTATTGCCTCGTCCATACAGTGAGATGGATGACATGGTCTACTTGGGGCTATAGGATCCTTCAAAGATAATTTTCAAAGCGTTGGGCCTAGATTTTAGCTTTTGGTGTTGTATGACCTTATCAAAAATCCAAAGAGTTATCTGTCAGATGAATATCATAAGTTTATATGCTTCAATGTGGGGAAGAGAATGATCCCGATGGCACACACAATGCTTCAATGGCAAAGGTAATGCACGATGTAACTGTTGATTGCAATGCCTAGGGAATGTTGAAGCCTTCTCATAGCACATCCTGCATGAGTTGACTTCTACAGATTCATGGCGATGCCGAACATGAACATCCATTGGCCATATCAATATAATCAAAATTTGTGTCTTCTAAGGGTCTACAATGAATGAAAAATAATTCCCTGGGCCTGTACAGTGTTCATGGGATGAACTTGGCATAAAAAATGTCTTGTGCTTTTATTTATTGCAGTAATTGTAGTTATCATATACAAGAAGGCCTTCAAAATTGATGAGTAACCTGGCACCGCCTTGCTTCAAATTAAGTACAAGGTCAAACTTGTCCTCATCTCCTTCATTGTCATCAGCAGGGTCGAAAATGGGAACACTATCAAAATGCACCCATAGAGTTTTATCATTGTTTGGGTCAAATTCCGAATGCAAGTCTGACTTGATATAATCATGAATTTGAAGTGTGTTATAATCAGGATAGTGCCTTGGGAGCCTGTGGGAGCTCTGTCATCGCATTTGGAGCTTCTGGACTCAAATTCTTTCAATATGGAATTAATAAAAATTTATTTGCCTAGAAATCTAGATAATGCTTCTTTAACTGTTGATCCTCATCCTAAAAATCTGAGTTGTTGATGACAGAGCTCTGAAATTTTTTCCACCTTTCTTTAAAAAGGGAAATTTGGCCACATATTTAACCAGCTATCCTTTTTACTGATATATTCATGTTCGTAACTTTGGAAACAATTTTATTGCTGTTGATCTTTGCCATCTGTATTTTTTACCAAGTTTTGTCATTCTCGCAAAATTAGAATTCCTTGTGTAATTCCTTTGTTTAGGCTAATGAATGGCCAGTTGTTGCCTTGATTTTGTCTTCCTTCTATTTGAATACCACTAACACCCCTTTATTTAAACAAGAAAGCAAAGATTCATGTATCTCCAGTAGTTGTCACAACAGAACCCCAGCTTTGAGTCTTTGCCCGTACATGTAATGAACTGCCACAACTGGTAGCTGTTGGAGCTTGTGCGTAATAGATGATTCCTAATAAAGAAGGAATTTGTTGCACAAGTTTTGCTTGAAGATGGCTAGTTTTCTTTTTTTCCTCTTTTTTGGTATAGCCAATAATTCAGAACTTGAAGACAAAATATAGGAATCAAAGATATCATGTCATGGTCATACGCAGAACAGAATCCGATACTCTGTTGCCCTGGAATGACGAGCACAATACTACAACTGGCAAGATAACATGTCAATTGTGATTACCTCTTAGTAAATATATCGGTCACTCAGATCACAAAACTCTTTATTTATGACAAAGACATTTTCATACAAGAAGAGGTTTGTGAAAAACCTTATTTGTACTGATAAGAAATTGACGTGCCTTCGCCCTTGCTACAGCCCATCCTGTTGTCACTGACGTTGTAGTTGTCTATTTAGCAGCTATATTATCTTTCTAATGAAAACATCCTGGGTGACCCCGAAATTCCTTTCTGAAACAGGAACACTAGGATACTCTTCATAACAATTCTATACAACTCGATCCCATCCACAGTTCTTTAAAGAGGTACGGAACTTCTCTTATTGTTTTGAGAAACTTAATACAATTTTCAGGGATTTATTTATTCTCTGAGATCCCTATAATATTTCGAGTAATCAGGGGTCTGTTTTGTGTTTTTAAACCTTGTTTTTGCGGGTATCTGCTGATTTTGTGTTCAGATTTAAATGAGTGGAATTCATGGGAACACACTTGCTTGTACAACAATTTTGAATAACTTCAGCAGTCGTTGGAAACTTGTAATTTATAATAGGCGCTATTATGAGAACAAGTGTCAAAACATAAAAAAAACCCTGGAAACATACAGATCCCTAACTGCTGATGTAGCTTACTGCAAAAGAAAGTCGATAGATAGAAGATGAAAGACGAAAAAGAGAGGATCACGACCAGATGTTGAACCCCTTATGTATTTTCTTCACTGTTAAGCACTTAATTTTGTGATCAGTTATAAGGGGATTTTACCTTCTATTACGTCCAGATTCGTGGAATAAACAATATTTGAGTGAATGAGATGATTGGTGGCATCATTTTTGTGTAATATCATTAGATGAGAGGTGTACACTCCTGGAAGGAGTAAATTTTATTTTTCTTTTCCCTCCATGTATCTTACTTCCATTTCCATACCAAAAATTGGCACCTTAGTATTTTAGCAATATCCGAGGACAACAACATCGGATGCTCCTTTGCTGTTGTATATTGTCAAGAAAGGGTTGTCAATGTTCCTTCAGAGCTACATTTTTTTGCAGGGTTGATTGTATTTCGTTCAATCTGTGCCTAATCACTTTAGCTTTTCGAAGAAATCATATTTTGAATGCTTGGCATTCAACTTAGCATGGAGGGAGTTCTAAATATGTTTTAGTCTCTGCATCGTTCTTACCATTGACCATGACATCATCTAAAAATACAACAAAGAAATTTATGAAGACGAGGCGTGAAAAGGTTATTCATTAATCATGAATGTGGTTGAATATTTGTAAGCTTACAGAGCATCACCTTACACCTTAGCGCGCACAGGAGGCAGGGATTCAGCACCGTGAGCAGGAGCGGTCACTGATAGGGGGTTGCAGAGGACCTGCGAGGTGAGCCAAGGGAGCGCGAATGGAGCAAGGGAGCGAAAACAAAACAAAAACAGAACACGGGTTGCTGATTTGGCGCGAGCTTTCATTTTGAAAATGTGCCAGCATGGCGGGCGCCAGCAGGGAGGTGGTGGGTCACCCGCTCCAGGAAAATTTGACGCGATGAGGGTCACGATGCCGGAGTATGTTCGCATGGAAGCCCATGGGCATGCATGGTAAAGGGCCTCCATAAGTGCTGGCTGGTTAGCTCTGGCCTTCAAAAGTCTACTATTTCTGTGGGAAAAGATATTAATCACTAATTACCTGCCAGAAATTGTAATAACCCCTTTTTTCATGAGCGTAAACGAAGAACTCAGTGCCAGGTCCAGTGGGCCAGAATTTAGATGGAAATTTCATGAAGATTTTGCAGTAAATAACCATATCAAACTTATATATCGCCAGTAGCTTCCACAGCTGCAGGTGTTTATGTAGTAGCGTTATAAATTCACTAAATAGAACAGATCTAGTGACTTCATATAAAATTTGATACAGCAAATAGATATACATACAGCTAAATCAGGTTTAAAACTAATGAGTTTCGTTTGAAGAACCCCTAAACTGACAGAAACAATAGCGCTTTCCGCAGTATATGCTGAACCGTCCTCTGTCAAAATCTTGACACCTTTGTCTGTATATTCGATTTCTTTAACGATCTGGACAAATCATCACCAAAAAAAATATCTTTAGTAAAAGCGTGTTTCAGGACGAAAGATTTTAAAGGATAAATATGCTTCATCAGAGGAACCTACCTTCCTGAGTTTGAGACGGTCATCCGTTATAGTTCCGTTATGAGATTCAAGGAATTCTTGCGCTAACTTGTGAGCAATAAATTCGTATCCTCGACTGTCAGCCACGAAATATTCATCATCCCCATAATATTCGAATGTTGCAATAGGTTCCACATTCTTTAAGCTCGTTACTCTTGGAGGCTCTGCACACCCAAATGCAATCAATTGTTTTTTCATTTATTTGATTATCATTTCAAATGTCAAACCCAATAATTGTTGAGATCAATTTGCAGAGATTATCAGAACCGGCAATTTTGAAATCGTAAAAGTAGAAGTCGATGGCCATCTCCAAAGGCGTTATTGGCACACTGCAAAATTTTATTTATCAACATTATGAACCCCATATTGTGCAAGTTAATATCAGCTTATAACTCATCATTTTGTGATTATGTGAACAAGTGAAATGTACAGAGGGATTTGCTAATCGTCTTACTATCCAAATGCCCGTTGAGATGCCAAAATCGAAATATCTTCTTGTCCACTCTTGTGAAACGATTTAGAGAGACTTGAACTGAAGTCAGATGATGCTGTTGCCAAAGCATATGGTCGTGCCACGACTGACTGTGGCAGAATACCTCCTCTGTAAAACAAAAACAGTTATCAGAAACAGGGTAAATAGCGGATCTGGGCATAATGCAATGTTGATTATCGTGTGACAGGCTGCTTACTCTTGATGATAGATATTGTAACTGATATTGCTGTAATCAGAATAAGTTGTCCGAAGTTTGTATTTCTGAGCTAGAGACCATATGGGGTTCATGTGTTTCGCTCCAACGCCCTCTACCCAGTTGGCTCCCATCTCTACTGCATACCCTCCTAGGGTTTCCTTGCGCATTCTTCCCCCAATTCTATTGGTTGCTTCCAGTATCACAAAGTCTTTCACTCCATTGTCCGATAATGTCTTTGCTGCCATTATTCCTGCAAACAAAAAATTCAGAACTTACTCAGTGAACTTACTGTTACAAGAAGGAGCCTATTTAGACATGGTCATGTGAAGAAGCTTGGATAAGGTATTAAGAGTACCCGACATGCCCGCTCCCACTATGATCGTGGTGGTAGCAGCGCCCGACGAAGAGAAGAAAACAATGCATACTAACAATAATACCAGAGAGCAAAGATGACTGTAAGCCATGAAGGCGAACACACTCTAACATTCCCAGCTAAAACAGAGAGATGGAGTTGATTATCAATAGCTTGTTAGGGGAAGTATATATTGAAGGTCAGTTCAATTGCTGGATTGTGCCCGTAGAAATGTGACTGGGCATTATTTTAACAGTCATCTGTCTCAATGGTTATGGTTTGAAAAGACAGGGTCAATTCTTATACACCTTTGGGATTAGGCCCGGTTAATCTATCAAACAAACTTCCAAAAATTCCCTTCGAAATTGAACTACCCAAATTAAAAAACATACAGTCATAACTAAATCCAAATTAATTTGATTTAATAATTTTATCCGCTTTTCCACATACCCCTCTCTGCAACATCTCCAAAGAAGCATCCAAACCTAACCTAATGTCCACATTATGCTCTCCACATATCCAAAAGTGCTCAGGAAAAGGCATCCAACACTAACCTCAGACATTGTATTGTAATAATGATACCGTTCGGCCATTTATAGTTCCAACTCTGCTGAACAAGAGGCATCCAAACCTAACCTCAGACATGGTACTCATGGCACCGGTCTGCTTTTACATAAAAAGAAAGGGCATAGGTTAATCAGGAAGGAAGTATATGTATATATATGTATTATTTTTTGAAAGTACGAATTTGGTTATATTATTTTTTTCCAAAAATCTGCTATTTAGATAAAGGGTTTTTGAATATTTTTAAATAAATGGTAGAATTGGTGATATTGTTTTTTTCATTTTGGTTTATGAATAATTTATTTTTAAATAGAAATCAAAGCTATCCTTGAGGTCAAGGATGTAATGCTTTGGAGATTTGCGATGGGCGGGCGCCGGGCGCCCGGCCGCGCGCGCACAACGGGCGGGCGTGCATGACCACATGACGATGGAGCGCGGGTGCCTTCGCACAAAATGCGACGATACAAAACAGCAAATGCGACGAAAGATTACATCCGACCGAATGACAATGACACTTGTGCGTTGAGCGTTGAGCGAACTTATATGGCGTTGAGGAGAGGCTTGCATATGGCAAGGCCGACAGCTATGATAAGGTTTTGGGGCGCGTTTGTGGCGGATTTGGGGGTCGGCGAAGGGGTGACCACCCCCCACACATAACCACATTGGAAGCTTATAAAGGAGCGAACGATGGAGCTCATTTGCCAATCAACAAGCTCGCACAAGGACTTGGGATTTTCGCACAAGGCAAGAGGTGATGCGTAGGAAAGGAGTGCGCATCTCTCATGCGTACTACTTGGGAAAGCTGCGTTCATAATACTTCTTGTAAACGGTCAAAGGTTGGCAAGGTGTGCCGGGTTTAGTTGTAGGTTTTGGTGTAAGACTTAGCGTTGGATTTTAGGTGGCTCGTGTGAGCACCGTCCTTCGCACAAGAGGTGCACAAAACTGTTGTAAAGGCAGATTGCCTATATTGTAAATTTGGCTAAGCGTTGGCTTGGAGTTTTCCAAGCACACTTGTATTGTAAAAACTGATATTCTTAATAAACTATTGGGCAGACTCACATTACGGGGAGTTGCCCCTCCCCTTTATACTTGTTGCAATTGTTGATGTTCTTGTTATTTAATTCCAATAAACAATGAATGAGTATGGGCTTCATTAAGTATAAAGGATAAACATGTTTACTTGGTTGCGAAACACAAGCTAAGTAATGCGAAGGTGAATTTAGGCGTAGTCCATGTGCATGAGTATTGTTAAAAAGAAAGTGTTCAGTGGTGCCGCACCTCGCCGGCACGGTTGAAAGACCACCGTAGGCTTGGGGGCGTGACAGGTCGGCTTTTACATAAAAAGAAAGGGCATAGGTTAATCAAGAAGGAAGTATATGTATATATGTATTATTTTTTGAAAGTACGAATTTGGTTATATTATTTTTTTCCAAAAATCTGCTATCTAGATAAAGGGTTTTTGAATATTTTTAAATAAATGATAGAATTGGTGATATTGTTTTTTTCATTTGGGTTTATGAATAATTTATTTTTAAATAGAAATTAGTGATATTAGTTTTGGTGAAATTTTTATAATCCATAAATAAAATGTATTTTTGATTAAAAAAATTTAATACAATTTTTAAAGGGATTATGGCTTATGGTGGTTTAAAATGTATTTTGAATACATAAATAAATTCAGCCAGACTTAGAAAAAAAAATTGAGATAATTTGTGATTTTTGAAAATCTATACTGAAGATTCCATAAAAATATCTTTAAAAAGTCAAACCATTTTATTTATTGGTTATGATATCACCATGCTAATATTATATTGCTGTTATATGTTGTTTGATTTTATACTTTTGTGATCCATACTGATTTGATAATGACTTTTGGATTAATCACATTTCATGTTAAGTCAAACCACTTTATTTATTAGTTATGATATCACCATCCTAATATTATATTGATGTTATATGTTATTTGATTTTATACTTTTGTGATCCATACTAATTTTGATAATGTCTTTCGAATTAATCACATTTCATATTAGGTCAAACCATTTTATTTATTAGTTATGCTATCACCATCCTAATTTTATATTGATGTTATATGTTGTTTGCTTTTATACTTTTGTGATCCACACTTATTTTGATAATGTCTTTCGGATTAATCACATTTCATGTTATTGGTCTAGTTTCAAACCAAATAATGTGGTTCATTCCTCATGACAAAGGTGAGGATGAACCACATTAGTTACTTCGTAGACCAGCCAGATGAAATGCGATTAATCAGAAAGACATTATCAAAATCAGATATTATATGTTATTAATAAACAAATAGATTTAGTTTCTTAAAAGGTCTGAAACATTTAAGATCATATAAATTTAAGACAAGGGTAAAAAATTACCATATTCCAAACAAAAAGCAAAAAAAGTTTTCTTATCAAACTATATTTGAAAAAAAAAGGTTGTCTGTCAGAAATTGGTAAAAAGAAATCAAAAAATCAAATCGCTGGAGTGTTTGAATCGTTTGTTTCTTTGATAATGGAAATTGATTCAGCACCATCAAAAACTTTTGGACACCCAAAATCTCAAAATTAGACAACTGTAATTCAGATTTTTAAAAATTTCTATCAAATTTATTATTACTATAATATTGTCAAAAAAAAAAAAGAAAAAAAAGAAAATATATATATATATATATATATATAGTTGTTGAAACTTGGAATTTTAAAACGATGCGCCTACCTAGAAATATGTATATTTGAAACAATTAAGAAATGGGAATGAAGTGACAAAATCTTCTGAAATGGTTGTTGGAACTTTGAATTTGAAAACGCTGCGGCTACCTGGAAAAGTGTAGATTTGAAACAATTTAGAAATGGTAAAGAGTTACCAGGAAATATGAACTTTTTGTTCTTGACTTTATTTCGTAGATGTCGTACCACTTTCCGTTTGAAAACGCTACACCGACCTTCAAATATGTATATATGAGAATTAAGAAATAGAGATGGGTTAGGGGAGGGTCGCCATTACATGTGTGCCCTCCTCGCCACGTCACTTAACCACGCGTAAAAGCACATGGAGCCGGTACGACACCTGTCCATCGTGGAGCTCCATGTGTTGGCTACCGTATCCAACCATAAATGTATGTGTTTGCGCCATTTCAAAGGTTCGTTTGGGCTCATTCCTACGATGTTCTCTTTGCCCTTTGTCTTTCTGCTCGGGGCCGGTTGTTGGGCGGAGCCCCCCGCCGAAGATGGCGCGGGACGACCGCAGAACCTGCGCGCTTGGTTGTTTATTCTTATGTTGTTAGAGGCGTTTGTTCGATTGACAAGGTTTGTGGACCTGCGCTCTTCGCCTGGTATGCAGGTGTTGGTTGAATTGTTTGCTAGTGTTTCAGGGTTTGTTGTTCGCACAGCGCTTCTACTTTTCTTCTGCTGTTCCGCCTGGATTTCTTGGTTGACCCTAAACCCCGGTTGTTTAGCATTTCTCTGTTGCTGGTCTTATTCGGCGATTTTGTTGTTTGGGGAGGAGTCGGTCGCTGTTTTAGTAAGCTTGATGTAAAATGGTGTTTTGTTGTGAGCTGTTGGTTCTTTGTGGTTTTTTTTGTGGTTTTCTGTTCCTAATATGTATTTTTTTGCTCGTTGCAGGTGTGGACCTTGGTGTGGAAGAGGTCGTTGCAGGTTGGCGAGCTCCGGGGAAGGTGGGGAAGGTCGGCGAGCATGTATCCAGTAGGATTATAATCCTACCAGCATTCTCTGTGTTTTTCAACACAACATCTCTAGTTTTGGATATTTTGTAACCTTTTAATGGCATTTTATGGCATTTTTTGAGGATTTTTTATGAGGGTTTAGGGTTTATGGGTTGTTTGTTAAAATCCTACCAGCATTCTCTGTGTTTTTCAACACAACATCTCTAGTTTTGGATATTTTGTAACCTTTTAATGGCATTTTATGGCATATTTTGAGGATTTTTTATGAGGGTTTAGGGTTTATGGGTTGTTTGTTGTTGAAGGTTCAGGGTTTATCTGAAATTTCGGTGTTTATGGTGAAGGTAATCTAGGCACCCAAGCTCTGGTTTTGGCTCTTGAATGCCTCAATAATGTGCAGCTCCCCAAAATCGGTTAGTTTTTAGGATATTAATTTATCCTTGAACATTTATTTTTAAGCATTATTCTCAAAAATCCAATTCTCCAATTAGCAAAGTGTTTCGTTGACTCGCATTACCTTAGAACTCCGCATAGGGAAGTCAGCAATAAGAAGAGAATTATGTTTTAGTTTGATGTTGTTAGCACTCAAGAGCGCAAATTCAAGACCAGCTAGCTATGGATTTTACTAGGCTTGAGTCGAATTCTAGATTTCATATGGACCTTGAGTCCATTAGATATAGATTTGGTTCAATGGTTATGTAACTGAAAAATGCAGACCTGTTGTTATATAAGTGATCCTGAGAGGCTTAGTGCTTGAATCATCTAGCGCCCATGTGGTCATTAGATCTGTTAGAACTCGTATATTCTAATCAATATGTGCAATCTTCTCTCCTCTTCAACTTTGATCAAATGGGTGTATATTCATGGCCCAATATGTCCAATTATGACTCCCCGTTTGGTCTAAGGTAACAGGTTAAAAATACATTGGAATTAAGATATTTGGTGCAACATTATAAGGCAACTATTTTAGCAGACCTCATAGAGCTGTTTTTACATTTTAGTTGATAGTTTCTATTTTATTTATTTATTTACAGATGTCACTACTTTCTACATTTACAGATATCTCTAGATTCTCACAGAATTTTGCAGTATACATTGTAGGGCAGTGATTTAAATGGCCCTTGTTTCTAGATATTTTCGCAAATTTTGTCACACATGCAGGGCACCTCATTGTCATGTTGTGCTCATTCTCATTGTTTGATAGGTTACAGAATTTTGCAGTTTACATCATAGGGCAGTGATATTAAAATGGCCCTTGTTCTAGATATGTTTTGCAAATTTGGTCACACATGCAGGGTATCTCATTGTCATGTTGTGGTCATTCTCAATGTTTGATAGGTTACAGTTGACCTTTTTTAATCTCATGATGCTTTTGAGTTTTTCTGGTTGCTTATTTCATTCTTAGATGATGAGAGCTGTGTTGGACCCTATTTTTAAAACTTCGAAGACTTGCAATATAATATGATCGAGCTAATCCGCTATTATTTCCATGCAATATTTTACTTTTTTTTTTTAACTTCTGATTTTGTAAACTCATGCATCTTGGAACTGAAATGATTTTTTATGATTAACATATCAAATCTAATTGAATTTCGTAAATTTAACATGCCAATGTCATGAAAAGTTGTTTAGAAAACATTGGAAAGTCTGGTTTTGCTCTGGGTCAGTGAAATTCTCTATGCTGCAGTGATCAGCTATCTGTCGTTTGATATCTTTTTTGAGGTTGTTATAAGTCTTTAGTGCCTTTGGGCAGTGTTATAGAACTCAGATGTGGAATTGAGTCAGGTCGAGTCCAAAATTATTGACTTGGGAAAACTGAAAAATTCGACCAAGAATCAACAAGCTGTAAAAATGGAAAATTCATTTTTTTCAACTAAATTAAAACAACACTATGATGAAATGCCTACCTTTCCCTTCTTTTGGAACGCTAAATTGAATTTTTCCCTTATGCATAACATTTGACTCATTCTCAACTTTAATATTTAGCAAAAGGTCGGGTTGTATGGCTATCAAATTGCCTAAGTACCACCCAACATGCTTATTTACCATTTACTGGTTTTTCCGAACCTTATAGCTTTGGTTCCACACATTCACCAAGAACCTGAAATTATGATGGTGTTGTAAGAGTCTTTACCCAAAAACATATGTCCCAATGTATATTAGTATATGATATAATAGTTTACTCATTGTGTGAATATCTGAAGTAGTCTCTGTTTCCAGCCCGTCTTGGGGTTCACTAACTAGCTATTACATAATACAATGGGTAGAAATTGCTTTGTAACCATTATGGTTGAAGCATGAGCTATCAAGTTGAATGATGTTCCTTTCGATAATGGTCCACTTATTGGAGCCATAAGTCAGTTTAGAGCTTTGTACAGTGCTGCAAATTTGATGCCTTCAATGTTGAGATCGAAGGCATAAAAAATACAATGTATAAAATGCTCTTAGAGAAAAGATTATCCAAAGATTAATGGGTTGAGTGTCAAACCCATCTCTCCTAACATCTGATGTCAAAATTTATTGGCCACATGAAAAGCCATTGATCCATTGAGGTTCGAACTATCTAGCCATTGAGCCATTGAGGTTCAAACTGTCTAGCCATTGAGCCATTAAGGTGCAAACCGTCCATTAAGTAGAAGAACCGAGACATATTAATATGGAACCACACATAGAAATCGAAAGAATGTTCAATACGAGATGATCAAGAGTATCTGTCTCAGGGTTTCCATCTAATTGTGAGGGAGTTGAGTGGACAAAGCTATCCTTCTCCCTCCTTCACTTCCAGCGAACAATGTCATCCCTCCAATTGCCCCCAAGAATGGGGCTTGCACATTCAGTGGCCTTACTTTTCATTTTAATTTAATTAAGGATGTGGATCATGTAAATGAGCAAATATGACTTATTCCTAGGTCCCGTTGATTCAGTTGTTCACTTCAAAGTTCTAATGTATATTAGTATATGATATAATAGTTTACTCATTGTGTGAATATCTGAAGTAGTCTCCGTTTCCAGCACGTCTTGGGGTTCACTGACTAGCTATTACAGAATACAATGGGTAGAAATTGCTTTGTAAGCATTATGGTTAAAGCATGAGCTATCAATTTGAATGATGTTCCTTTAGATAACGGTCCATTTATTTAGCTTTTTTCATACTCAACTTGATAATGAGAGCAACTTGATAATGAGTGCTCTCAATTTCTCAGGAGTCCCCTCAATGAATAAAATTATTAGTGGCTTTTTCACATTTAATAAAACTTATTATGAGGTAGATTGCCTCCTCATTGATTTCTGTATTTAGCCTTTTTCATACTCAACTTGATAATGAGTGCTCTTAATCATAATAAGATTGTCTGGTCATTTGATTTCTGTATTTAGCATTTTTCATATGCAACTTGATAATGAGTGCTCTCAATTTCTCAAGTGTCCCCTCAATCAATAAAATTATTAGTGGCTTTTTCACATTTAATAAAACTTATTATGAGGTAGATTTCCTCCTCATTGATTTCTGTATTTAGCCTTTTTCATATGCAACTTGAAATGTTATTATTGAATTCCCAAACATCGCAGCAATGACCCCAAACGAACCTGTGAAATGGTACGAACACATACATTTATGGTTGGACACGGTAGCCAACACATGAGCTCCACGGTGGATAGGTGTCGTACCGGCTCCATGTGCTTTTACGCGTGGTTTTCTGACGTGGCGGGGAGGGCGCACAGAATAACTTATAGAAATATTTTTATCATAATTAATATTTTACAGAAAGACATATTCCATTGAAAATTTCTTATCAACACACAGTTAGGTTGCCACAAGAAATCACTACTAGGTTGTTAGCCAAAATGTTTCTTGGGACAAGAAAAAGATACAATCTAGTCTTGTAAGCCAAAATATTTATGTGACATGAAAAAGATACAATCTAGTGTTGTAAGCCAAAATGTTTCTGTGACATGAAAAAGATACAATCTAGTGTTGTAAGCCAAAATGTTTCTGTTCCAAGAAAAAGATACAATCCATCCAAAATCCACATCATAATGTGGTTAGAACCAAAAACATATGACACCCCTATTCTTTATGGCCTTGAGAATCTTGAGTGCCAAAACTCCCCGAGTTACCTTCTTGAGCCAGGTAGGTTGGCCTACTAGTCAAGGGCTGATTAGGAAATGGTTGATTGATGCCATATGATTGATTCCAATTTTCAGCTTCCAACCATGGAGGTACTGAGTACCCATACCTCACATTTGCACTACTGGCCCCTGCATTAAGTGGAGGTGTGTAATGAGCATACAGAGAATTGACACCAACTCTGGTAGGAACAAGGCAAGTGGGTAAACCCTCAGTTTGATAGTGGGGCACTTGAATGTATATGAGATCTTGGAATAATGGTGTATTATCTGCAATGTAGTCTAATGAGTTTGAAATAATCCTGGTTTCATCAGCTATTCTTGTATCGTTGATCATCCCTTGTTCCTTTTCAAGCATTTGTTGTGCCTTTCGTTTTTCCTTTTCTTGTCTTGCCATTTGCTTTTGTTGGTCCTTAACTTGCCTTGCTTTATCTCTTTCAATCCTTTCTTTTTCTCGACGTTGTGCTGCAACAATCCTTGTTGCCTTCTTCTCCTTGACTATATCCTTCTTTTTCTGTTTTAATTCTTGCATTTCAAATTTCTTTTTTTCTGACTCAACTAACAGGTTTATATAGTCCTCTGAGGTGAGTAACTGTGAGCTTCGGCCCAGACGAAGACTACCTGCTGCACCTTGCTTTTTTTCATTGATACTCTCTCTACTGGTAGCTTTAGGAACCGTCCAAGTGTCTTCTCCACCCCTCCCACCTGCATGTCATTGCTTGGTACTTCCCTTACAGTATCTGTTGGAACTGATTGAACCATATCATTATCTTCATTTGATGCCTCATTATGTCCTTCATCTTCTTCCATTGATCTATTGTCCACAAAGAAATGAACAATTTCACTGTTCAATTCTGCTGGTTGTGAGGGCATGTTCATGCTTTCTTCATTGGTTGTTGAGACAATATGTGCATTCATATTGATCATTGCTTCTGCGAGCCATGAAGGTGGGGTTACTGGGTTGGCAATGTCAATTGGACATTGTCAACTGCATGTTCAACAATATCATTAGCAATATCAGCAACAGGAATTTCATGTTCTTGAGTTGGTGGAACAATCTCCATGTTACTAGGAATTTGTTCATTGTTATATTGTGTTTCACATACAGTTTCATCATCTTCAGCATATAAGTGTCCTTGAGACAGGGAAATCATATTACTAGCTGCAACAACATCATCTTCGTCCTCTACTAATTGCACTTCTTGCACTTCAACATCTGTTTGGACATTCCTTTCTTCCGGACCATCCACATGAAACGCTTGGCTACAACCAGTATCATGCATAAGAGCATCATAGTTCAGTGGCCAGATTCCTGTCCTCCTAAAGCCAGCCTTGATATTTGATGGTGTCAAAGTCCTTTTAAAAGCTTTACTTGCAAGCTCTGCTAGCTCAAACCTTTTGACCTCAACCCCTGGATTCTTTGCCATCTATGCAGCATGCTCCGACCTGAAATAGTTCTTGAAAGGGCCAAACACACTAACATCAAGGGGTTGCAGCCTATGAGTGGTATGAGCAGGCAATGTCAACAGGTCGATGCCTAAATTGTTTGCTTCCTCAATTGTTTGTACAGCCATGTGGCTCCCATGGCCATCTAATATCAAAAGGTGTTTGTTATTAGGCGAGACGCCACCTGGTACC
>APFE031685172.1:91720-121755 GCA_000404065.3 Pinus taeda | reverse complement strand
TGCATGCACCTGGTTCACAATTCTGTATATAGTTTTTCAGTTGATTTTTACCTTTGAATAGATAAAATCCTGGGATTGAAGTACCAATTGCATTAACACAACATAAAATAGTTATCCACTCCCTGCTCTTGGGCAAAATCTTTGGCACATTTCGGCTCCCTGCCTGTAAACCTGTTTCATCACAGTTCCATATATGGTCTGCTCCATAAGAATGTTTATCGTAAGCACTAGAAAGTGTGTCATAGAACTTTTGCACAACTGTGGGGCGCAAATTTAATGCTCTGTCTCTGTCAAGGCCCTCAGCAGTACACAATACAAGTTCTGGATGTCCTTTTTTAAACCCAAACCACCATGATTTACCAGGAAACCCATCTTTGAATGGGTTTGGCCTCCCTTGACATATTTGAGCAACTGTTGATTTGAGTTGTATCAACTCTAGCCCATGTCCCAGTTGGGCCATCTCTTTACACCACTCAGCCACCTCGGCCTCCTCCTCCTCAGTCATAACTGTAAGAGGCCCTCTACGTTTTGTATGAGTCAGTCCATTTATCCAATAATGTTTTGATGAGGGAGGAATACCATGTTTTTTTGCAGATGCCCGAACTGAGTATCCATTAAACTCTATGTCGTCAATTGCAACTAACATTTGTTCTTTTGTCCATCCTCTTATAGCACTAATCTTTTTAGTTGAGCTTGCCCCTTGGACTGTTGTTGATGGTGGTTCTGTGGCTGATGGTGTGTCAACATCAGCAGCTGTCACATGGTCATTTTCAACAATGTTCCCTGGTGCATTGTCGGCATTGACATCAACTGGCCTGTCATCATCAAACGATGTGCATCGCAGCTGTGCACCCCTTGTCACTCTCTCGCCACTTCTCCTTGTACGAGCAGAGTAACTTCCTTTTGCCATATATGCAACAACCTGTAAAATTATTGCATGCATTTATACATTAGAATATATGTCAAATTATGCTTTATTACTTCTGCAAAAATACTTTTCCTCTATTACAGGAAATTATCAACATGTATGTTATTGTTTTCATAATGACAGTAGATGTTTCACTTCCATAGGGCAGTGTCAAAATTTTGCAAATGTCATTCCAAGTAAATCCATAGTTCATCAATTTAGCAACTTTTATATGCATTCAAGTAGATTCTATGATAGTTGTTTCAAACAGATTTTTTCCATTTACTTTCAACAGCTTTTTTCCATTTACTTTCAACAACTTTATATAGCTAAACCAATGAGGTATGTAAAGATGTAAGGTATGTAAACATGTATGAATTATGTCATTCTCCTTATATCTGTTAAAGATTAGGGAATACAGGTAATAAGCATGTACTAACCATGCTTGTTTACCTAATCACTTTCTTGTCTCATTCTCATTACACTTGGCATAAGTAATAGCACAGATATTTTATAAGTAACATCATCTAAAGGTTGACCTATCAGTACTAACCTAAGAAATACATGTATAGATATGATAAAGTATGTGTATCACAGGTTGGTTATCTCCCTAATAGACTAGATTCGGCTTTAATATAGATATAACATATGTAATTATACAGAGCTTTGTTCTAGCTCATTCATAGAATAGGGTGAACTGAAACCATGCTCAGATACTAATACAAGATTTTTAGTGTATAGAGCTTACTAGTGATAAGATGAATGAGATCCATTGAATATGATACATACCTTTGTTCAATGTATTATGCTATATAGCTTATACAACTTAGCTTCATACTAGATCAAGTAATGAGTAAGATACACGAGTTTCATCAGTTCCAGTACTCTGATTGTAATCATACTAGTATAAATGTTCTAACTTATAAGTAATCTGTATAGGTATATCCCTAATTAACACTATCATAACATGTAAGAAACACAAACCCTTAGTAATACATGTTTCGTATCACTAGTCGCAAGCTTCATTAGTATCACTAAACAGTTACTCAGCTTAGGCTATGATCAGAGCTTGTATCGTTTCATCATAGTTCATAAGGTAAGCATATCCATATTCAACATACAAAAAACAACATGTTTTAAGCATAAGATGTAATCATAGCTATAAGCTTCAATAGGTTCAATTCCTGTATTCAATAGGTTCAATTCCTGTAAGCTAAGCTTCAATTCCTATAAGCTAAACAAGCTGTGGCATTGATTAGATGGATACGACTGTATTCAATAGGTTCAATTCCTATAAGCTAAGGTTCAATTCCTGTTTAGCTGTGACTACAGTACTAACACGACATACGTAACCTCTGTGATATGTAAGTTGTAACTGTGTAAACTCTGTATAGAAAAGGTTAATTTTAACTGTATAAAAAAGGGTAACTGTAACTGTATAGAAAAGGTTAACTATAATCCTATGGACAGAACTGTAAGAAAAACGACTTTCAATGGCTGTTTGTGAATCCATCCAGGTATCCTTCTAGCAGTAAGAAATCAGACAGACCATGTAAGAAATCTGATAAATGAAAACAATGAAAACAGAACTGTAAAAAGAATGAGTTGTAATTCATATAACTAACTTGGATATATTGGCCATTGTTTTGTGATGTTGTCTTCAAGTTTGTTGAATAGTTTGAAAGCATAAGATGCAACTTCAACAGTGGGTGGACTTCTTTTATAGTTTTGGGAACTTGAATTTAATTGGTGGACATGGATGCACATGGATTGCAATGGCTTCATTTTGAATGTGTGGTATGGATTTAATTTGATGTGATCTAATGGTTGGGAATTGGTTATTTGTTGATCCATGTGCTTTGATCTGTTTTAATGAGAAATAGAGCGGTCTGGGTGTCATTTATTGCAGTTATTGGGTCTGGGTGTCATTTATTGCAGTTATTGAGTCTGGTGTCATTTATTGAACAAATTGGGTTTAAATGTTGTTGGGTTGGGTGTCATTTATTGAACATAGGGTGTTTAGTTGTTGAACAACACAACAGTTATGTTGAAATACATTCCCTTTTGTTATGTGTAGGTAGGCATATTTATTTGGGATGCAAAGTTGCAGTTCTGATGAGTGGGGGTTGAAGTGACTGTTGTTTTGTACTTCTGGAATAGACCAATTTGGAAGCCTTTATGGCTTTAGCTGTTTTCTACTTGGGTCAATATGTTTTGTAGTATTAAGTAGTAAAATACTATTTATGGACAGTTGTGGGCCTAGTCAATGTATGGGTGATTTTTGGACATAAACTAATACTTATTTATACATAATGTTATTTATTTATGTTTAAATTTTGGTTTAAAAAGTCTCAATTACTGGTGGTTTGGTGGGACCAGTACTATATCAATTACTGGTCCCCGCACAACATTAGGAATCTCTCCCCTAACAGCGAAGTAGAAATAGGGATGAGTCAGTAGCGAAGTAGACTTTTTAGTCTTTGGTTTTTAACTTCTTCATTAGTTGGATAAAGGTATTGCATTTTTTTTCTTTTCTTTTTTGCGCTCTAGAAAAACTTATCAAATTCAGTTAGTCAGATCAACAATGAGGACAGCCATCTCTGGCTGTTATCCGCGATTGTTTGCTGACTCATCACTGTTATCAAGGAAAACCACGCCACCTTTTACATAACCCCGTAGGTGGTCCCCACATGGGCGCAGGCTCTCATTCCTGCCAAATACCTCTGGGTCATGGGCCGTTAACTTGTTTCCTTACGTTCGAGGAAGACGAGCTCTTAGCCAAGCAGAAGCAGTTTACGGCATACTCCAGGCCGAGGATAAAGGTATTGTGTTCTATTTTAATAAGTATAGTTTAAATGGAGATGAGTTGTTTTTTATTTGAAATTAGGTAATATAATTTTTAGTGAGATTTTATTTTTTTTGTTATTTAAAATATATTTTTAATTTACAGATGGATTTATCGTTTTGAAAACTTTAAAGGACTTAAATTAAGAGAGAATAGTGACTAAATAAGCAAATAAATCTAGATATGGATGTGGAAAAATTAATTTTATTTCAAAATATAATTGCGGTCTGCTTCGGAGAATGCGAGCACATCCTTGGATCCCGATATTTTTTTCCTTGCAGCGATTTGATATATCGAATTTCTCAATCCCTGTGGTCGCTGCAGTATTGGTTGTTCATAAGGAACAAAGCATGCAAAGACGATCAAGAATGGAACAGCGCAGGGGAAGTTGATCCCCCAGCAGAAACAATTTGCAGCAAATGGAAGGGTTTTTCGACTGTTTGCTACTCTGGTGGCCGAGATCTGGTAGATCTCTCTACTAGGAGAAGGGGTAACTACGGACCTATTGTAAGCTTTATGAAGAAATGAGCAATAATGATTGGTCTTCTGCAGATCCAAGGTAGGGGAAGTTGATCCCCCATCCAGAAACAGTTTGCGGCAAATGGAAGGGTTTTTCGACTGTTTTCTAATTTGGCGACCGAGATTTGGAAAATCTCTCTACTGGGAGAAGGGTAACCACATACCTATTATTTTTTATGAATAAATGAGCAATAATGATGATTTTTTTGCACATCTTTCAGTAAGCTACGAGAAAACTTATGTTTCTGGTAAGGATGAATATTTCCAAATTTTTGCACAAACCCCAATAGGAAGATCGATCATCTTGTGGACTTTAATGGATTCACTAGTGAGAGGTCTAAAATTCGCGATTTATAAAAAAATGTTATTCCAATAGGGCTGCAAAACCTATTATCTATGCCGGCAGATCCATGCATTGCCATAGGCGCTTACAAGACTATGGCATAGAACAAAATTCCTCGATCATCATTAATCTGAGGTTGCGAGGGGTTCAGTAGGATCTAATATCCCTAAGGGCCCGAGGTTAGCCAAAGGAAAAACCAACGGATCTACATCATTCAAAGACGCTCTCAAATGAAAGGCTGCAACACTAGGTAAACCTGAACAAATCCTCAATATTCTTGGGCCCTATATTGTAAGGCAGATGAATGAAATTCTAGAAATAACAGTAGATCTAGTAGAGATCAATAATGTTTGTACAACATATCAATCTTGGGCAATCAATTGCAGGTTCAACGGATTCTATACAAAACCTATGGATATTTTTCAGTGGATCTTTATGACTTAGACGATAAATTGTGAGATTCACTTATGCTCAAAGGGTTTCTTCATAGGAAAATTTGAATCATCAATGATCAAAGATCAAGTTTTACATGAAGGTCCTTGGTTTTGGAGAAATGTGGGATTATTTATCACCCTATGGTTCCCATATTTTGATGTTAATACAATGACGTTCTCCAAAATATCGGTCTGGGTAAGACTGCACAACTTACCCCTTCACTTCTGGCACCCAAAAGCACTGGAAGGAATCAGCAACATGTTCAAGAAGTACATCAAGTTGGATACACAAAGAACTGAAGAGGCAATTTATATTTCTACCACGATATGTATTGAGGGAGACATTAGTAAAGGATTACATGATCGTATCCTATTGACACGCAACAACGTGTGTTGGACTCAGTTCTTAGATTATGAAAACGTTGCATTTAGATGTTATCTTTGTCTTCATATTGTACATCTGCAAACCACATGTCCTTTGGCAAAGAAAGATCACAGGAGGAAAAATAAACTTGTCCAAAAGCCAAAGGGATAGAATTTCCCAACACCACAACCCGACAAAGAAGAGGAAGAGGAGGACTTGGGACCCCCATCACTGAGGAAATCCCAAATCCATAGGCATCTTCAGAGACTGAAGAATTGAGCCAGCATGAAACAGGGGGATCAGCTTCGCAAAATCCAAGCACAAAAGGTCACTCGGGCCAAGAAATGTCGAAGGAGAAGGAGGTAGCAAGATCCAAACATCCTTATACATCTAGGAGTTCAGACTCATATAAGGAACATATGAGGCAAATAGAAGAGAATCAACTAATTATCGTAACGACCACTCCTGATCAAGGAGGATGACAAAAAGCAAAAAAAAAGAAAGGGAGAAAAGGGTGACTAAGTTTTTTTTTGCTTAGCCCAATTTTTATTTTTTATTTCTTTTTTTTTTGGTTATGTTTCTATGGCACCAGCTTTTTGAGTGGTGCATCTTGGGACCATAAAGGAATGCACTATGTGCATCTACTTATGTAACTTCTTATAATTAATAGAAAGTTGTGATTTTTCCATGAAAAAAAGAGAGAAAGTTACAAATTTTTAAGTAAAATTTCTTTATTAAATTAAATTATTTTATTTTATTTTTGTAAGCTTGGTAGGACTCTCCGAAGTGTCCATTATTCACCCCACTACGGGGAAGGGTAGCACAAAATTCAAACCCAAGATCTCTGGTTCAGTGAGACTTCATTCCACGGACCATCGCCACTTGAGCTACCTCAAGTAGACTTTATTAAATAATTATAATTTTAAAGTAATTAAAAGTAATATATTGTTTATTTATGGAATTAAATTTAAATATTATTGAAAAGTATATAGTTTTAATTAATGTAATTTTTAAACAATATTAAGGGAAAATTATTTTTTTAAACATAATTTAAGTTGAAATATGTTTATTTAAAAATTAGAAAATAAAATAATTATTAAATTCATATAGTGAAAATAAAAGTCTATCTCTTTATAAATCACTAATTTATCATTTTAAATTAAAAAATCTTAAACTATCTTACATTCGTAGCAATTATTAATGAACTTATTTTATTATCTATTAACAAATAAACCAACTTAGATCCATTTAACACTAGATCTATTATGCGCCAAGAGGGATCAAATCCCTTGTGGTGCAAACCTTCTTTTTGGAATGTAGAATTTTAGGAAATGTTTGCACCTCGAGAGATTTGATCCCTCTGGACGCATGACATATCCAATGTTAGATGGATCTAAGCTGGTTCCAATTGAGGGCAACACTTTCACATTTTTAGATTATCATTATTATGTATATGTTTGAGATTAAATCAAAATTCACATTATGTTTTCTTTCCTTGGCATGATCATATCATTCTCTTCTTTAATTTAGTCTATGTTTCTTGCTTGAATGCTTTGTACATATGTGTTTGGATGCTTTGAGTGGTTTGTATGTTTGTATGTTTGGATTTGGATGATAATGGTTTGAATGTTACAGTTGTTGTGTTATATTTTATATGTGTATGTAATTGTCTATTAGTAATTGGTTGGTGATGAAGAAGGGAGACAATTTTGTCAATAGTTTGTAGGAATATTGATACTGCACATTTATTTCATTTAATTTTAGCTATCACAACTTTTGGCAACTAATTAATTCTCAATAGTGTCCCTCCAAGTATTACTAAATATATCATGTAGAGTAGTTTTAATAATTTATTGTGTCAAGATTACTCTTGAAATAAAAAAATTTCTTTGTTAATGTTTGAAATAATTTATTTCCTTCCAGAATATTTTGATGATTTTTTATCTATAGTCTATTCAACAAAATCAGGAAATAATGTGTTTTTTATTTTTTTAATGAGTGGCTAGAATTATAAAATCTTTACATTATTTGTTTCTCAAAAAAATTATCACGTTCAAGAATATTTTGATTTGTTTTGAATGTTTATAAATATATATTTTCCTCTTATAAATATTATGAATACATTATTCTATGCAATTATCTATTAGTAATTAGTTGGTGATGTAGAAGGGAGACGATCTTGTCAAGGATTATTTTGCACTTTGCAGGAGGATTGATTATGCACATCTATTTCCTTTTAATTCTAAGTATTGCAATTTCTAACAGCTAATTAATTCTTAATATTGTCCTTTTAGGTATTTACTAAATATATCTCAAAAATAATTTTTCTTAATAATCTAAGACGTCAAGATTAAGAGCATCTAATGTATCTAATGCAAGCAATCAAATAAGATTAGAAAACAACATCTACACTGAAATTAATGCATCTAACGCAATCAATCAGATGATATTAGAAATCAACATATGCATTAAAATCAATGTGTCCAGTAAAAGGAATCAAATAGGATTAAAAATCCAAATCTACATTGAAATAAATGTATCTAGTGTAAGCAATCAAATAGGATTAGAAATCAGCATCTACACTGGAACCAGTGCATCTAGAGAAAGCAATCAAATAGGATTAGAAATCAACATCTACACTGAAATCAATGCATCTAGTGCAAGTTATTGAATATAATTCTAAGAAAATATCATCTACACTGATGTGCAAGAAATATTCTTCCCTCTCTCTCCCCTCCATCAAATCTTGAAAAATATTTTTAATATTTTACAGTCTCAATATTAACATCCAATCCATCTAATGCAAGAAATCAAATAGGATAGAAAACAACATCTACACTGAAATTAATGTGTCTAATGCAAGCAATAAAATAAGATTAGAAATCAAAATCTACATTGAAATCAATGCATATAGTGCAAGCAATCAAATATAATTAAAAATCAACATCTACACTGAAATCAATGCATCTAGTGCAATCAATCAAATAAGATTATAAAACACCATCTACACTGAAATCAATGCATCTAGAGAAAGCAACCAAATATGATTATAAATAAAAATCTACATTGAAATCAATACATCTAGTGCAAACAAACAAATATAATTACAAATGAACATCTACATTGAAATCAATGCATCTAGTGCAAGCAATCAAATAGGATTATAAATCATCATCTACACTGAAATCAATGCATCTTGTGCAAGAAAATTTCTTCCCTCTCTCCCCCCTCCATATATATCTACATATCCCTCCATCTCTCCTTCTTTGTCTCTCTATCTCACCCCCCCAAGCACACACACTCTCTCTTTCCATATATATCTATCTCTCCTTCCCTCTCTCCCTCCCTCTATCTCTCTCTTCTTCCCTCTCTTCACCTCCCATCTATATCTTTATCTCCCTTTGCCTCTCCTTTGTCTCTCTATATCACCCCCAAAGCATACACACTCTTTCTCCATATCTTTCTATCTCGCCCTCTCCCTCTCTCCCCCTTATATTTCTCTTCCTTCATGCTCTCATCTCTCTCTCTCTCTCTCCACCTTTCTCTCTCTATGTATTTCTTCTTACCTACCTCTCTCTCCCCCTCCAACTCCCTCTCTCCTCTCTCTCTTCCTTACTCTTTGTCCCTTTCTTTCCCACCTCACTCTATCTCCCCCTCTCTCTCTCTCCATATTTCTCTCTTTGACTTTCTTCATCACTCCCTCTCTCCCCTTCCAACTCCATATATTTGTCCCTCCCTCTCTCCTCCTCTCTCTCAAGTCCTCTCTTTGGTCCTTCCCCTCTCTCCCTTTCTCACATACCCCTCTCTCTCTCCCCATGTCTCTCTCTCTCTCTGCCCTCCAACCTTGTCACTATCTCTCTTCCCCCATCTCTCTCTCTGTCCTCCAACCTTGTCATTATCTCTCTCCCCCCTTCATCTTTGTGTCTCCCCCTATCTCTCTCTTACCCTTCTCTCCCTCTACCACTCCTCTCTTTCCCTGTCTCTTCATTCCTCCTCTTCCCTCTCCTTCATTGTATCTCCTCCTCTCCCTTATCACTCCCCCAATCTCTCCACCTCTATCACTCTATGTCTTTGTTCTTCCCTCCATATATATCTAGAGTTAATATATATCATGATAAATTAATACATATTATACTATAACAAATTTTACTATTATATTAAATTTAATATTGCATTAATCTAAAGTTATCAAATTTAATAATATTAATATTATAATATATTAATATTAATATTACATATAATATTAATATTATAATATCGAGTTGATGAATGTAAGGTAAAGATCTTGGGCTGATGGGTTTCAAGAGCTAAGAAGGGTGACGGGAGATTAGGGTTAGGGTTTGGGATCAGATGACCCCTGGCGAACCTGCACCTGGTTAGGGTGCAAGGGATCCCGTAAACACCTGCAGAAACACAGACCAATACAACGACAGATCAACTTAGGGAAGAAGGCCCTGAGAACAGGCTAGTCTAAGAGAAATATGACTAAAGCGAGTGGGGGGGGAGAGATCCCCTCCTACAAGGATATAACAGCAGGAGAATCAAGCTGAAACGGAGTGATCGGTGGGTCTGGGAAATGCAGCAAGGGCGCGCCAGTTATGGGAGCAGTATGGCAAGCAAGGACAGGGAACAAATGTCTACCGCGGGCAACAAAAAAACCCAGGTTTGTCATTCCAAATAATAAGCTTGAGGAGTGCAGAGGATATATGAAAGACCATGCACTCATTTGCAAGTTTGTAGGAACATGGCCATCTAAGAAAGACCTCACGAAATGGATACAACAGAGGTGGAAGCCCAAAGGACATATAGATCTTAAATTGGGGGCAAAAGGTTTCTTCATAGTAATATTTGCAAACCTATAGGATAAGGAAAGGAACTTTGAAGAGGTTCCATACTTCTTCAATATCGCAGGGCTCTTCATGAGGCAATGGGAAGAATGCTATAATCCAGACAAAGAAAAAATGCTAGCAGCACCAGTTTCGGTTAGATTGTTTGGGCTCCCAATAGAGTTCTGGGATCCAGAGATTCTAGAAGGAATTGGGAACTCAATTGGGACCATTGTGAAGGTAGCAGAAACTACGAAGAGAGGCAGATATACATCATATGCCAGAATTTGTGTTTACATGAATATCATAGAACCACTGCCGGATCATATAGAAAAAGAATATCATGATGAGGTCTGGCAACACCCAGTCGATTACGAACACATTCCTTTCAGATGTAGATGATGCCATGAGTATGGTCATCTGTTCAAATATTGTTTGATGAATGATAAGGATACACCAACAGATCAGGGGGGTGGAAAGGGAAGTACTGATCAGGAGGGGAGGACTAGTGAAGGAAACAGGGGAGGGTTTATAGAAGTATAGAGAAGAAGAAAACCCCAAAAAGGAAAAACCAAACAAAACCCCTCCCACCCAGAAAGCAGTCAAAAAAGCCAGAACTAGTTTGAGTTTCTATGCGAATTAGAAATGGAAGCGGAAGGTGAAGATGGTGAAGATGAAATTGTGGAGAACCAGAAAGAAACTAAAAAGGAAAAAGAGGGGGAGAAGAGAGATCGACTACAAGAACAGATCCAAATGGAAATAGATCCTCAACAGGAACAAGAAGGATAAGAGGAACAGGTCATGAGGAAACTCTTGCAGGAATGGAAGCACCTGGATGAAAGATTCATACTAGATGACCAGAAACAACTTTATAAAGATATGTTCCAAAGATACAAAGAAAAACGAGGGACAATAATAGTAAAGCAGCCAGAGCAACTTGGAACGCAAGGAAATCAAAACCCAGAAACAGGAACTTTAGGGAAGGGAGGAAGGAAAAGAGGAAGGAGACTTATGAGTGAGACCATCCAAATGGTGGGGGACATGTTGGTGAATTCAGGAAGAGTAGTGCCATTGTCAGAGGTTTTCCAACAACCCCTCAAATTATTGAAATGATCATCACAACCTAGAATATTAGAGGGCTGAACAGTAAGGGGAAACAAAGATATCTAAAAGAGAGACTCAAAAAAGATAAACCAAATATAATGTTAATCCAAGAAACAAAAATACAAGAAAACAAACAAAAAGAAGTGATGTGTAATTTCAAGCCGCATTATGAGATCATTGGTCAAGATGCGAGGTAACGCAGGAGGAGTCGCAATCCTTTGGAACCCAAAGGAAGTCCAATTTGAAGACTGGATCAATATACCTCGAATCCTCTCAGGAAGATTCAGAATTATAGGTTCTCAAGAATGGATCCTCTTATCCAATGTATACGAACCCCATATACAGAGCGATCGTAGGAATTTCCTTTAGAATCTGGCATTTATGTGGTCCATGCATCCAACCTCTCCTTGGATAGTAGGAGGAGATTTCAATATGATTACATCAATAAATGAAAAAAAGGGTGGGCTCAGAAGAATAGAGGCAAACATGGAAGCCTTTGGAGATTGGATAGTAGATCAAAGGCTGGTGGATATACAGACAACAAATGGGATCTACACATGGAACAACAGAAGGGGAGGTAGACACCAGATCGCTTCCAAACTAGATAGATTCTTAATGTCAGAACAGATTATAAATTTGGACATTTTCATTGAAGCAATGATTCTTCCAGGAATGGGATCGAACCACCGGCCGATCAAAATAGAACTTGACATTAAAGTCAGTCCCAAGAAAAATCCCTTTAGGTTCAAAGCCTTTTGGCTCAGGGACAAAAATTTCATGAAGAAAGTAGAAGAATGGTGGAAGCAAAGTAAACAGAAAGGGAGAAATAGAATCCAGACTTTTTAGCTGAAACTAAAAGAACTGAAAGGAAACATTAAGAAATGGAATAAAGAGGAATTTGGACACATACTCAAAGGTCGTCAGCTTCTAGAACAAAAGATGAAGCAAATCCAACAAAAAATCATTATTGCAGGTAGAAGTGATGATCTGGCCAGAGAGGAAGGGATCCTGATAGGACAAATGGAAGAAATATGAAAACAAGAAGAGATCCTATGGAGGCAAAAATCTAGAGTAAATTGGTTAAAAGAAGGGGAGAGGAATACAAAGTTCTTCCACCAAGCAATGATCCAGAGAAGGCAGAGAAATAGAGTCTTTTCTATAAAAGATGAAGCAGGGACACGAGTTACACAGCATGAGGAAATAGAACAAGTCTTGGTAAATCATTTCAAAGAACTCCTCACAGAACCCAATGTAGACCGAAGAGAAACTACTGAAAGAAACTACAAAGAGATCCCAAGTATGATTGCTAGAGATCAAAATCTAGCCCTGATGAGGGCAGCCACCTTGGAAGAGGTAGAAGAGATAGTAAAAGGGATGAAGAAGAATAAAGCCCTCGGCCCTGACGGATTTAGAATGGAATTCTATCAAGCAGGATGGGACTTCTTGGGCCAAGACATCCTGGACGTGGTAGAAGAATCAAGAAGAAACTAGAAGGTAAGTACAGGCTTAAACTCAACCCTCTTATCTTTGCTTCCTAAAGAAACTAAGTCTGAAGTTCCCCAGGTCTTTAGACCCATTTCCCTTTGTAATTTTATATATAAGATAATAGCTACTCTAATGGCTAAAATACTTAAGCCTATTTTACCTAGTATTATCTCCCCGGAACAAATAGGTTTCGTTGAGGGCCGACAAATCCTGGATGGACTGGTGGTCTCCCAAGAAGTAGTGCATTCACTGAAAGTAAAAAAGGAAGCAGGTATGATGATTAAACTAGACCTCTCCAAAGCTTATGACCATCTAAATTGGAACTATTTGAAAGAAGTTCTAAGGGCCTTTGGTTTCTGCAATAGATGGATTGAATGGATCTATACTATGATTTCCTCAGCCAAATTCTCCATCCTAGTGAATGGAACCCCTTCCCAGCCTTTTAAAGCGTCTAGAGGACTCTGACAAGGTGATCCATTGTCCCCTTTCTTGTTCATCATAGCTATAGAAGGCTTAGGAAGATACATTAGAAAAGAAGTAAGAGAAAGAAAGCTTAAAGGAATCCAAGTATGGGGCAATAACCTCCCTATTACTCACCAGCAATTTGTAGATAATATTATGTTGTTTTGTACTGTGTCCCTTAGAGAATATCGTAGAGTTAAAGAAACTCTAGAACTCTTTATGATAGCTTCTGGCATGCAAATTAATAAGGATAAGTCCTGCACTTATTTTTTCAACATAGCTGGAAACATCAAAAATTTTTTAACAAGAACACTAGGATTTCAATAAGGAGAACTCCCCACAAGATATCTAGGAACTTTGTTAGCCTTGAACCCTCTAAGGTTGTTTAATTGGCAACAAACCATTGAGAAAATTGATCGAAAACTAGCCAACTAGTCTTTCAGAACTTTGAACTTTGCTAGCAGAGTTGTTTTAGTTAAGGCAGTCCTTCAATCGATCCTTATATACCAACTATCGACAATGGCAGCCCCTAAAGGAGCATGTGAAAAGATGGTAGAGAGTTTTAAAAAATTCATTTGGGGAGGACTGAAGGAACAAAGAAAATGGTCTTTAGTATCCTGGAAGGACTTGGTGAAAAGCAAGACTGAGGGAGGGTTAGGCCTTAGAGATCCTTACTTACTGAATCAAGTAATGGGTGCTAAACTTTGGTGGCACTAGATGAATGGAGGTATTGACCTATGGAAAAGAATATGGACAAAAAAATATAATATGCCAACAAAACCAGAGGAGATCTTAAGAATAAGGGATACTCCGAAAGGGTCGACAATTTGGAATCTGAGCGGTCAAAATAAGGAAATAATAGCTAAACATGCTTTTTGTGAAATCAGGGATGGCAGCTCTACCAAGTTCTGGGAAGAAGCCTGGAAATAAAGAGAAAGACTTAACGGACCTAAAGCTTTAAGAGATATATGCCAGAAGGCAGCTAAGGAAGGAATGAACTCTATAATGGACTTTTGGAAGGAGGGGAGTCAAGACAAAGTATGGAGAATCTAGAAGAGTCTTGATGAATGGATGGACCAAGTTGATGGAGAACAAAGGGAAATATATCAAAAGGAAATGCAAATAAGGAGAATACCTATAAGACCAGCGCCAGACATACTGAGATGGGGTTACACAATAAAAGGAAATTTCACGATTAAAGAGGCTTATCATCTTCTTACTCCTAGAGAACCAGAGGATATGGAAGTCAATTGGAAACAAATATGGACCAGTAATTGGTGGCCGAAAGTGGCCCACTTCCTATGGCTGGTAAGCAAAGGTCGCATCCTAACCTGGGACCAACTCCAAAAGCGAGGCATATATGGCCTCCCCAGATGTAACCTATGCAAACAAGAACAGGAAATGCAGGAACACCTCCTGAACTCATGTAAAGGAGCTCAGAAACAATGGGAAGAGGTTAGGAAACTCTTTGGAAGGACACATAGAGATCAAAAAAACATTAGAAACACAATTAAAATATGGGGAGGTGGCCAATTCACAAGCCCGATGGTAAGACAAGCCTGGAGTCTAGTAGTAGGGATGAATATGTGGATGATCTGGAAAGAAAGAAATAGAAGAACCTTCCAAAACAAAGAGATGAAAAAAGACCAAATCTAGGGAAAAACCCTGAGTCATATACGAGAGACCATCTTAGCAAATACCTGGAACGTAGAGGACTGGGAAACGACACTGGAAGAAGATCATATTTTAATGAAACTAAACCTGCATCAAGGGACGGTGGCTCCATAGATGTGGAAAAAACCTAATATGGGATATAATAGTACCATGCACTTCTCTCGCCCCTCGGCTGGATTTATAGAGTTAAATTTCAATGGTGCATCCAAAGGAAATCCAGGCCTGGCAGGGACTGGAGGCCTCTTTCAGGATGATCAAGGTAGAACAAAATGGATTTACTCAAACAATGGTGGCATCATGAGCAACAATGAAGCCGAATTGATGGTAGTACGTCAAGGACTGAAGATAGCAATCAGAAACAGACACAACATCCTGGAAGTGGAAGGGGACTCCCAAATGGTCATACATGTAATCAAAAAACTTAATAATGGGACCTCATGGACAAAGTTACTCAGAGTTGGAGAACGTCCAGCCTAATTCAAGAGTTGGAAATTATCTTAAAAATATTTGAATATATGATCATTAAGCATGTTAGAAGAGAGGGTAATAGAGCAGCGCATTTTCTTGCTAACTAGGGAAGCCAAGAACAAGGAAGGAAACTGGATAACATAAGGACTCTACATTCAGAGGACTCAGATTTAGAGCCGCTTAGAATGATTTTAAACCACGATAATCATGAAGACACGATCCAAAGAAAATATAGACAGATAGCCCCCGATTGGGGTGTGGAGAAAACAAGGTGAGGGCGGTAGGAAGAATTATGATTATGGCAGGTCAGAGGAACTAATTCCTATATATGACGTCGTCCTTTCAGCTAGAGCAGGGTACTTCGTGTCAACAAAATTCTAAAAAAACTGGAGTGGGGGAGGTGGAGTGAAAGAGGTAAGCAGTAGTGGTGGTGATAGTGGAAGAGGGAGAGGGACAAATGTATTGTATTATATGAAGGTGGTGAAGGGAAGAAGGAAGAGCAAACTACGCTGGGAGGAAGAGGAGCAAAGCGCAACGCAAACAGAAGGAGCATCCAAGGAGATCAGCGATTCTGGGTATGTTAATTATGAGTCCCCCTCAGTCTTTTTCTCTGTCATGAATGGTATAATGGATTAATGCAATACATTTGAAGCCTATGAGGAAGAAAAGAGTTGGCGTGAAGCCACCCTTTACTTAGTAATGCATTGTGAGGGTGAAATGGATCAGAACCAGGGAAGGGTTCTAAATGGGTGGAGAAATTGTTTCCGGACTGAGAGTCTGGGAAGAAACATGGGGGGCCGAATCACCCAACCCATAGCAAAGGATAAGCGGGAGATTGAAGGGAGTGATATGAAAACCTTGCACCTATCCCAGCAATTGATCCAAATGACTAAAGGCCTTCTTAATTTCCTACATCCCGAAAATGACAAGCATTGTAACACCCAAACAAATGGTGGTGACTGTAGGAGGAGAGGAGGGATAAACACCAAGAAAATTGAGGAGGAAGATAGTTATGCTAAACTTCAAAATCTGACCTCTGTGAATGAAAATTGTCAATGGGATAAGGTAAAGAGAAGGATGGCGCACCCGGGTAGTGGTAGGGGGCAAGGAAGCAAAGGTCGTCTGAGACAGGGGAATCAAGAGGATCGGCCAACAGATGCTCCAAGCATCCAATGCAGAGGGAGAAGATCTACTTTGACAGCAGTTTAGGAGGCTACCAGAGCTTATAGGGAAGGCACAGATGATGATATCCATCAGGTCATTCAAGAAATGGAAGCTAGTGTGATGGAGGAACAGTCTGATTCTGAGATACAAGAGTGGGCAGAAGTTATCAAAGGTCCGGGGAATACTCGAGGAAGGTTGACATTATATCGGCAAACTCTTCACATCTACTGGGTTTTAAAATGCCTTCTTGTGAAGGCTCTGGAGCAAATGGTGGGGGAAATGGCTGAAATTGCAAAAGGCATGCCTAACCTGCAAAAACAAATGAGAAATTTTTAGGTAATCATGATAATGCAGAATAATAAGTTGGAGGAGATGCATCAAAAGTTGTCTCAGATGGCTCATACAAATCCAAGCCAGGCAGAACCCATGGAGATTCCCATTAATATGGACCTGAATACTGGTGATCAAAAGGAATGATCCTTTAGTGTCTCTTATGTTTTCAATGAACTTTCTTGCTTTTACTGTTTTATGCAGGCTAGTAGCTTACTAAGTAGTTTTAGCTATATAGTGCACATCTCCAGGATGGAAAGACTTGTTAAATTTTGCTTTTGGAACGCCTATAGCAAACTAAGGTGGCCAACAAATCTGGTTTCCCTTCAGGGCAGGTTGAGGCCACCAAAACGATGTATCTGGTCTCATTGGTTACTATAAATAGAAAAGGAAGGCACTACCTACACTTATATATATATATATATAGTATAATATCAATATCAGATTTAATGATGTTTTTTACATGCCATCATAGCAAAATTTATAATAAAACTACATCAAAATAATATTTTCAAATATTACAATTTTGATGTGGAAATATTTGTCTTTAAAGATTTTCATATATCCCTAGGATATGGTTTTTCCTTTTAAAGATTCATTTTACAAATGTTTAGTTCAAAGAAATATTAAAGTATTTTGGAGCAAGAATTTAGATTCTTTGTGTTGAATTAACATTTTGTCTTTGATGTAAGAAATGGCATTGGCTTTAGTAAAGAGTAAAAATGTTTAAAATTTTACCTAATTTGGAAATTTAACGTGGTAAAAAAATATGTTAAACGTAAACTTATGGTCCATTCAAATTCAGTTATATGATAAAGGAACTATTAAATGTGTGAGCTAATTTATTATCCATTCAAATACACAGTTATATTTTAATAATTAATCTTAATCCATTAATAAGATTAAAAAGTTATATATAATTTAAAATTCATCGACATTAACGAAAATTATTTTCATTATTTTTTGAGGACGTGATATACTTACACATTGGGGTCATACTGGGTTGTAGAATGCGCCTCTTGGCACAATTATAATAAATTTTATTAAAATAATAATAACATTTCCTTTTCTTTAAATGTTAAGCCTTGGAATTGTGGAGAGTTCACATCTCAAACTTATGATTCCAACAAATACCTACCAAATTCTATATATATATATATTTCTTATTATTTGCAAGAATCAAAGTACATAACCTTATCTGAAAATGGACCATGGGGCTTGTAGGGGTAGCCACTAGACCACAACCTCAGATATAGGTTTCAGGGTTATCCATTACTAAACTATTCGATACATATATTAAAAAAATAGATTTCGGTACTATCTTTTACTACATTCCATACATCTATTAAATACATATCTCTGACCGAGAAACTTTAGTATTCCATAAATATAATTAAAAAAATTGACTAAGAACTTGGTACCATACTGTTCATTGAAATTTCTCACCTTAAATTTAATTTTATTTATAACGCCCTCCTCCCACATTTACCCAAGTAACCAGCTAATCAGGGTAAACATGTGACGAGAGGCTGCTATGATTGGATTTAACCTCCTAGGTGAGCTTAAGGAAATGGAATCGACGGAAACACATCATACAAACCTTCCACATCAGCTATAGGACCCACAAGAACTATCCCAACACTTCTAGTAACTAACCCCTAGGTACCATTAAGGTTTTAGGCCACTTGACCCCTAAAAGCTTCCATGTTATGGGCCTGACAACATCCAGGGGCCTCTGTACGCTCTCATGATAAGGCATGCCAGCGTCCAGGGACTATTTTTCTCAGTGTTGTGCCGGTGTCCCCGGGACTTGAGACACTTTTTGAGGCCCAAATCCCAGGTCACTACACATAATTAAATGACACCTTCAGAACAGAAAGATAACAAGGAAACAATGAGGCAAATGCAAATACTTGAACAAACCCTTGATTGGACCCCTACTAGCCATGACAGGAATTTCATCAAACATATCACAAATATGTAATCTATGAGTGTAAATAATAGATCTAAGCATAGGGGTCTCATACTCATCTGAGAATCACTAAGAAGCATTGGCGCCTCAACACATTAGCTATTAGTTCATCCATGATGTCATAAATACATTTTTCATTCATTTACAAGTAAAAGCATGATGGGATCCATACATAGCCACTATCATAATACATATTCATAATCAGCATAATAACAACAAAAATGTCAAGGAAATCACAACCATGTAATCCACATATAAACCAGTATGGTACTCATTGAAGTACAAGGAGAAATAACCTCATATTGATGATGCAAAATCCAAACCCAGGATGGGACTATCACATTCCACCCGACCATAGAATGGATGAGCCAAATCTCTCTTCCGCCATTCACCCCTGTGTCATATTCCAAGAATGAATGTGGGACTCATAACCAACCAAAAAGAACCAAACAAGCATGGATGCTACTGGAGTTCTCCACCTACACCATGAGGAATTTTAGTGCCTCCTAGTCTCTCAAGTTTTATCATAATCCACAATTTGATCCAGGGATCACTAGGCCCTACACCTAGACCCACTCTCCAAGCTTTACTGTACACCCATCCTGGGACTACTAGGCCCAATGGAGAGAAATCCACCTCTTGGTTTTACCGTATATCCCGCCATTCACCGACAAGGATTCTTAAGCCCACCAAGGCACACAATCCTAGCTTTAATGCAACCCGCAGTCTAGCTCAGGGGTTACTAGGCCAATGACTTTACTGTGATCCACAATCTGATTCATGGACCACTAGGCCATGTGTTTGTCATTTCGGAGATCCACCCCACTCAGCTTCAAATCCATCCGGAAATCCATCTCAATCGAAGTATGAGAACCATCTCATCAAGGCTCTCTGGAAATGTCAAGGCTAGGCTAAAAACACTGTCACACCTGGCGAAACCCATGTTGTGATAGAAAAGAACCACATGCAATACCATGCATGCCAAATCTAGCAAGGAAAACACACATGCAAATTAATACCTACAAATAATCTTGTTATAGCTACGTGATTCTGCTATTCCTTGCTTGATCTTTCCTTCTTCTTGCCTTTTCTGCCTTTTTTGATCCAATACCAAAGTGCTCCAAGAAAACTCTAAGTGTCTAAGAGTGAGAGAGAGAGAGAGAATAATGAGAAAGCTCCAAAAGTGAATTGACAAAAGGTTACACTAACGAAGCTTGCCAACTTATCCTCAGAAAGCTTTTTATTAATGAGGCCTCTATTTTCCTTATTTTCCATTATTTTCCTTCAATTTCCTCCTCACATGCAACCTATGACCTTTCACCTTCGTTTCTTCCTAATTTCCTTTGTTTTCATAAATAAATTTGCTAAAATTCCATTTTGTCTTTCCAAAGCCTTTGCCATTGCCATTTCCAATTTCCTTTAGCCATAATATCCAAAATGAACACCCACTAGGATGTTTTTGCCCCACATTTAGCTTGGAATACATGTCCCATCAACCTTGATCATATATGTTTTATATGGATTTTTCACCAAGGTTGTTACATTATTTATATTTATATGGAAAGTTTATTCATTATATATTTTCAATGTGTTCAATGCATGTTTCAAATTTTAGCATCTGACATAACTAAAATTTTGCACTCCATAATTTATTTTATCTATGAAGTATATAGGATAAATTGTTTATGAAGTATGTATACAAAATTCATTTGCATTGTATAATTATCTTAATATATATGTTTATTTTGAAATAGAGTTTTTAGAATTTTAATTTAATTATTAATAATTTAGTAAGTGGATGATAGAGATTTAATCTCCATAAAATATTCTTAGTGGTATACATAAATTAAAAAAAAAAAAAGCGAGATTTATTTTCAAAGTAGTTATGCATTTTTTGCCCTTTTAACCAAAAAAACCGCCATATGAATAAGTGTCATGAAATGAGGTATGGTTTTTTGGACATGTGATATTGATAAGCCATGGTATTGAAACAAAATATATTTATATATTAAAAATCTCCATGTTAAAGTAAGGGTGAATCTCCATGATTTTGTTACATGTTTTTTTAAAGAACTTGCAATATGTCTACCAAACTCACATCAGATAAAGAAACCAACATATGGGAGAGCAAGAATAACAAGGCCTATGCCCCTATTGCTACTTCTATAAGTGAAGAGGTGAGTCATCATATATTCCAATTATGAATGTTTTCGATGTATTAAAGAAGTTAAAAGATTTATATGACTTACATGCAGAACTAGAGGTAGTTCAATTGATGATTAAAATCTTCAATATAGAATGAAGGATGATGATCCCCTGGCCATAGCCTCATAAATTAGCGCTATCATGCATAATGTAGAAGCCCTTGGAATTAAAATGGACATCCCTCTCATATTTTTGGTCAAGGCCCTCTCTCCCACATATTCTCACTATCTTGAATCCTTACAAGCTAGTGCCCAACTCAAGGACATTACTTTTGACACTCTTGTGGAGAAGTTTGTAGGATGGGAGAAATATTTTGGGAAGAGGAAGACATATTCTCAGTTTCTTGACGAAGTTGTGTTCCTTGCATAAAAGAGAATAATCAGACACAATATTCTTCTAGAAGAAGAGGTGGCGGAAGAGGACATGGAAGGAAGAATAATAGAGGCAAGATAAAAATCTTCAAGGAGGAAACTATGACCTCCATTGTATTTGTTATAACATAGATGGATATGATGCATCCACATGAAAAATCCCTTGGTAATGATGCATGGTTACTTGATACAAGTGCAACCTGTCACATGACCTTCTAAAAAAAAAATGAACACTTCAGTGACAATGTAGATGGAGCAGTATCCTTTGTAGACAAGTCTAGTGTCAAGCCATTTGAACTTGGCACCATTAAGCTTAAACTAGCTGGACTTCCTGGCTTTCTTCTACATGATGTTCTCTACCTTCTAGAGCTACGAAGAGACTTGTTGTCCCTTGTTCACAGTCGCTAGCAAGGACACTCCATTTACATGTTTGATGGAAAATTTTAGGTGAGAAAAGCATCAGATAACATAATTATCATGACTGGAATAGAGGAGGAAATATTATTGAAGTTGCAAGGAACATATGCTCGTGCACAAAACTGTGCATATAGTTCTCAATACAATGAAGGTACATTTCCATCCAGTTTTCTAAGGCATGTAATATTTGGAAATCTTAATTATGACAACCTTATTTTATTGAAAATGCATGAGGTTTCTAGTTTTCAAACCATTTCAAGGAAATTGAAGCAATTTGATGCTTGTGTCCTAAGAAATATAACAAACATCCATTTCATGATTCTATTTCCAAAGCACTAGAAAGATTGCACTAATTCATTCTAATTTGTGTGGTCCTATGTCTATTCTTTCTAAAAATGGAAATAAATATATGATGAATTTTATTGATGATTACACTAGGATGTGTTGGGTATATTTGTTGAAAAGTAGATCAGAAGCTTTCCAATTTTTCAAAAACTTTCATGCATGAATTGAAAATGATGCACAATCTCATATTGGCTCTATTCTTACTAATAATGGAAAAGAATATACTTCAAATTAATTTGAAATATATCTTTTCCAACATGGGATTCAACATTAAACAATTGTGCCATACAATCCTCAACAAAATGGTGTGGCTAAAAGAACGAACATGACAATATTAAATATCGTTCGTTCAATGATGTTTTTCAAAAATGTAAAGTTTATGTTCTGGCATGATGCATTTCTCTATGTAGTATATAGTAAAAACAAATTTCCATCGCATGCTCTTAGAAACAAAACTCCTTATGAAATATGGCATGGCTACATTTCTTTGGTAAGGCATCTCAAGGTCTTTGGTTCCACCTGCTATGCCTTGATTCCTAAGAAACTAAGGAACAAAGAAACAAACTTAGTGCAAGAAGTCAAAAGTGTATCTTCTTGGGGTAATCATATACCACCAAAACATTTTATCTCTATGATGAGGTAAATAATAAGTTTATATTTTATATAGATGTGATTTTTTCTTGAATCTTCCAAGACTAACAATACTATTGAGCGGAAACTTGATCTTTTGGACAAATTTGGTCATGCAAAAACTTTTCATGAATTTTATAATGAGATTCCACATCTTGAAGGGGGGTTCCATATCTTGGTTCAATCTATGGAATATCCCTTTGAAGCACTCTCTCCCCCTCATGAAGTTCTATCCACTTTTTTAGATCAGGAAGATCCTTTGAGTGATGTTGATTGAGAGGATTGGAAGGATAAATCTTGATGCAACCCCATCTCAGTCAACAAATCAGTATGGACCATCTAAGAAAGGTCCTCCAATATGGCTCATGGCAAAAGGATGTGGGTCCCTAGAAGTTATAAGCTTTAGCAAATAAAATGGAGGTGATGTAGATGATTATAATTCATTTGATGATATGGATGTTTCTTATGATTGTGAATCAAATTTGTGTACTAATTTTAAACCAAATTCATTCAAAGAAGCTAATTCTCATCATGAATGAAAAAAAGAAATGCATATAGAGTATGATTCTCTCATAAAGAATGGAACATGGAAGCTTGTAGACCTCCGTTTACAACCAAACCAATTGACTACAAGTGGGTCTTCAAGAACAAGTATAAATTAGATGGCTCACTTGAAAAACACAAAGTAAGGCTCATGGAAAAAGGATTTTCACATAAAGAAGGGGTAAATTATGAAGATACATTTGCCCCCACAACAAAATGGGCCTTTGAGACTCTCTTTTCATTGGAAACTCAAAATGGATGGAAAGTCCATCAAATGGATGTGAAAACTACTTTCTTGAATGGAGACCTGAAAGATAATGTCTATATGTCTTTACGAGTAGGCCTTTTTGTGAAGGGACAAGAAGAAAAAGTATGTAAACTCATCAAATCCTTGTATGGCTTAAACCAAGCACTGCATGCTTGGTATGAGAAATTGACTAAGCATCTTATAAAATTAAATTTCCAACACTTTAATCTTGATGATGCAACTTTATTAAATAAGAAAGTTGGGAAAACTATTTTCTATGTTATGATATGCGTAGATGATCTGTTGATAATAGGGAATAATGAAAATTATATTGCATCCATAATTAAAGAATTGAATAAAGGATTTGAGATGACAAATTTTGGAAACCTTCATTATTATTTGGGCATTGAAGTGACCCAACATCCTAGATAAATATTCCTCTCTCAAAATAAGTACATTGCAGCATCATTGAACAAGTTTGGCATGGTTGAATGGAATCCATTTTCAACTCCAGTGGAACAAAAATTAAAGCTCACATCTAAAGAAGGAAATGAATTTGAGGATGAAACTAAGTATAGATAACTTGTAGGAAGTCACCACTACCAGAATAAATATTTAGTTTGTTGTTGGAATCATTTCCAAGTTTATGCAAAATACTTGTGAGGGACATTGGTTTGTTGTAAAACATGTTCTAAAGTACTTTAAAAGAACTCAAGACTCTGGACTCAAATTTTCACAGGTGGATGACTTCATCTTGATCAAATATTTTGATTTAGACTTTGATGGAGATGAGGAAAATGGAGTATCTACTTCAAGCTATGTTATGATTCTTTGATTAGGAGTTGTCTCCTGGAGGTCATGCAAATAGCCAGTCCCAACGTATTCCACAATAGAGGCAGAATATGTGGCAGTTGAAGAAGCAACCAAGCAGATTGTGTGACTTAGGAAATTTCTTGAATATTTGTAGGAGAAATAAATGAACTCTACTACTCTTCTAATTGACAATACTTTTTCAATTAAATTACCCAATAATCCAAAATTCCACGATCAAACCAAATATATCAATACAAAGTATCATTTGATTTGATATCATGTACAGGATAAGACTATTCACCTATGACATTATACCTTAAATGAACAAGTTGCAAACATCTTCACCAAAGTGCTTATAAGATAAAAGTTTCAAATATTCAAAATGATGCTTGGATTCACAAAAACTACTTCAAAGAAATTTCATAAGTTATAGTAGGAAAACACCTTGGAATTTGAATCCCAAAGGTCGCCATTCTAATTGTATATAATAATATTCTTCTTAATGGAATGCAACACATTGGGAGTTACCTACCTGGCCCGACACTGCTAGCCATAAATTTTCAAATAATTCAAGTTATTTTCATTTTATTATTTTATACTATTGAAAATCCATAAAAAAAATACAAAAACAAAAACAAAAAAAAAAACAAAACAAAAAAACACACACACACACACACACACACAAAAAAACTCTAAAACACAAAAATTGCAAAAGATAAAAATACCAAAAATAGTCTTATTTTAAGGTTAATGTCTTGAGATCTGTGTCTTTCTAGAAATGACTAATTTCCAAGGAAAAATGTGTCATATTTCTTACGGATTTTTTTTCTCTAACATTAATTTTTAGGGTGTTGCAAGGCCTTCTCAAATCTGAAATAAAATTGCATCCATCTTCTTCTAGCATTTGTGAATCCCTAGCCTAAGGTTTGAAGGAAATAAGTTGAGATCCAACCATATAAACCCTAGTTTAATTGGTTTTAATTTCATTCACATCTCATTTAGAAGTATTTTTAGCCTTCTACAATTGATATAAAGTGTTACATTTTGATTGGGAGAAATATGGGCATGACCTTAGGGGGATTAACCTTCCAATTTATGTAATTACTATTTCAAATTATTGTATTGTTGATAGTATTTGATCCTACCAACATACAGGGGATCTCCTCGATATGAAGTCCCAATTAGACCTCACACTGTTTGGTATGGGAGTCTCATCTAGAATATGGCTCAGTTTCGATTTACGTAAACATTTTCCTTGGATTAAGCTATTAACGTAAGAGAGTAGTGCATATGTGCTTTTGAATGAGAAAGCAAATGTGCCTTGTGAAATGTTCAATTGCAAATGTATCAAGTTTCTTTCACGACAAGGAAATAAAATTGGGTCTCTAAAAGAAAATTAATAATACTATTCTAGTAAAGGAACACGCATATAAATGAGGAAAAATCATTCGTCATCGAGTGAAATAGCTCAAATATATGCAACAAGCATTATAACCATCAGAACACACTTTCAATAAGATAAGCATCAAATCCACTGCAATAGTTCAATTTCTCTAATGCATGAGAACACCAATATAAACCACAAACATTCAAATAATAGTCTTAAAACATTCGTTCTCTATGCATGAAAATGTGTTGGCCTAGTAGGCTTCAAGTATTAAGTAAAAGTTCTAATATACATGAGTATGATGAACATCACCAGCTCTAATAGTGGAGTGTTAGAGCCACTACTTGCTCTCCAAAAAAACTATCTATATCCCTCTAATGCCTTGTGGGAGAAGCCAAGGTAAAAATTCCTTTCTTTGATTCATGAGGCTTCTTTTATAACTAGAGGCATGACTCTTCATATCCCCATGGCTCTTGAACTTCAAATATGAATTTTCAACTTCTAATGACCTTTAGACTTATAAATAACCTTTAGACTTCCAAATGACTTTGGAACTTCAACATGACTTTTGGACTTCTATATGTGACCTTTACACTTCTCCATGTGGCTCTTTTGTCCATATATGACTCTTGGACTTCTAAGTATTCATATTTACAAAATTACATCATATTTCCACATCATCATGTGGGGACAACATGACAATCCATTGACATTGATGACCTGGACCCATAGTGACTTGTGACATGGACTTTCTTGAGAGGTGACGATGTTTCCACCTATATCTTCAATACTTGATGCAGATTTCTCTTTATTGTTGCCATCTACCCTCCAAAGGGTTTTGAGATCATATGGAGTCTTTATGGATCAAAATCTAATGTTCTTTCACTTGTCACAATCATGTGTTCTTTTTTCTTTGAATACTTCCTTAGGATGCTTCCTTTGACAAATATCCCCATGCATCCTTTCCATGTTGTTCTAGTAACACCTACAAGTAAAATCACTCATGGAAAGCAAACATCAACCCAAAAATATCCTATTTTATCATGTTTCATGTAAGCTTTCCGAATTTAAATAAAAAATGTGCTCAGAAATGGAAGAGAAATTTTTTGGGTGTAAAATGCACTGACAAGGGACAAGGGGCTAAGTGTTGGCCACTGAGGATGCGTTGTGCACTTTTTTTAGTAGAGGAGGTATGATCGAGGGTGCAGGGCGTAGTCACAATAGGCAAGTGAGCTCATTGTGGATTATTGATGAGTTGTGCACTCAACTGTGAAGGACTGGGCATAAGGAGGGTGTAGGGTGTATTTTCAAGGCTCAAGGGAGACTTGGTTGATCATTGTTGGTGAATTATGTGCTCAACTAAGAGAGAGAGCGCAAGGAGGGTGCAATTTAGAAGAACAAGGGGGTCTTGATGCTTAATAGTGTGTTTTGTTATTGGAAGAGAGGAAGATCTAGGCTTGGGCCCAAGGCGTAGTATTAACAAATAAGTAGGTTTCGAATAAGCCTTGAAAGTGCAAAATGTGCTCTCCCTAGCCTAGTCGACAGGTTTTTGAAAACCAAAATTTTCCTAAGTCTAGAAGGTAAGGTGTGGGAAAACATAATGAGTTTGGAGTTAAAATAAGTGTGACACATACCAAATCATTAGTAAAAATTATACAAGGTTGAATACTGAGAAGTATACATCAAAACACCAGTTTACAAACACTCTCCAAGTATAACTGACAAAGTGTGTGCAGTTGCGACCAAAAGTGATGTTTAATAACTAAGAAGTGTACTAAGATTGTGATGTCCATTATGGATGTTCTTAATGATGTAATGACACTTAGGAAAGAAAAAGGACACTTTAAACATATAAAATAGCATGAAACAACAGTTGGTGACCAAAAGCAACACCTGATATGACAATAGGTAGGCTCAAAGATTCAAATGTACCAAAATTTTGGAGGGTTTTGTAGCAACGACAACACTTGGCGGCACACTAGGTGAACTTCAGTTTCTCTACTTAGGAAATTATTTCAGTCAATGTTTATTCCTTCAAGAAGTATTGTTTCATCAATAATATTTCCTTGTCTTTCCCACTCAACTCGATTATAGACATAGTATCCACCATTCCTTACCTTGGTTTAACACACACGAGATTATTCCATATAAAAAATGTTTCAATCTAAGAAAGGGTAATATATAATTGCAATTTAAATATTTTTAGAGTATGAGTTTCATCTATGGTGTTTCTAAGTTGCTAGTAGGCCTAGACAGTACACTGGCAGAGTCACTATAGGTGCACAAGCATTGCTTCACTATCAGTGAGTCTAAACAGTACCCTGAAGGAGTTACTTGTTTCACCTCCCTGCATAGGAATCATTTCTCTTCTTTCACCCTTTATTTATTTTATTTAGTAGAATTGTGCTTAGGCTCTAATTATTACAATGGGTGGAAGAGGGATCCTGACTTAATGAGATCAAAATAGGTTTCCCCTTAGGGAAGTATATATATAACCTATGATATAGGTTTTCTCATTATATATTTTCCCCTTATCCTTTCTCTACTTGATTGGATACGTAAGTAAAACACCAAGTAGATTCATCACCAAATTGGAGTAGTGGAGATGCTAAAATGAATGTGGGTATCATAAATTCACTCAAGGTTCTCTTCTTGAATGTATCATATTTTCCCTCTGGATATTACTTGACCTAAGGCATCTTCCCGAAAAAAAAAGAAGGAGATCTAAAAGATAGTCGAGTGTTGCAGTTGTCACATCCCTTATTTATTTCTCCACATATTCCTTTAAAGCCATAAACACTTTCACACAAAGGTATTATTTATGTACAATGACCAAACAAAGGGAGACAAGACGGGGCTTGACTTGACATGTCAAACATAAAACAAATGATAAACAACAAAGGAAGAAAATTCTACAAACGAACACAACTTAGAGCTGCAACAAAAAGTAGTGTTTGAGATCTCGACCATTAATGGGAAGAGGGTCAGTCCTCCTATCCAAATATTTCAGCTTGAAAGAATTGTGGTCGAGATTTTCTTCAACAGTAAAGGGGCTAATCTACAAAGATTGAAAAATCGTGTGTTTTCCTTTCTCTTCATGGGTTTTATCCCACTTCAATACTAAGTCACCCACATCAAAATTCTTAGTCCCTACATATTTCTTATCAAACAAATGCTTGATACAATTTTGACGCATGGAAAATATTTCTTTGGCTTTGAGCTTTTCTTCCTCAAGTTTAAGCAAGGTGTCTATCCTACTTTGAACTAAGAGTCATGGTTTGCCTCGAGACTCTTGGGAAAATTGCAAAGTATGGAAATACATATTTGGTAGCAGGATAGCTTCTTTACCATATACGAGGAAGTACAGAGAGGTTTTAAGAGAGGGTTTGTGAGTTAAATGGTCACCCCATAATACATTCACCAAAGAACTGTGTCAGTTCCTTTGTTTAGAGAAGATGGTTTTCTTGGTTATGGAAATAATATTTTTATTAGTTGATTATGCTAAGTCATTTCCCAGTGTGTTATAGACATATTTGGGCACTGCAACCCCAATCATATATGTCCATAAACCAAGGGCTTCTGAGTCCCTAAAAGTGTTGTTTCACACCCTAAAGGAACAAGGTCAGCTTATTACATCATCTCCCAGAATTTCTCATGGAACACTGCTCAGAACTGGTCAGAACTGGACCATACAGACTGCTCAATGCTAAGGGTGTGATGCATCTCACTTGCCACATGTGAAAAGTGCGATGCATATTGAAAATCCCTTTTGTAGGGTTCGATGGGCGAGAGCAGACAAATGGCAGAGACAGTTTGCAAGGTGGATGATCATGGAATCTTCCAGAAACTTCTCCTATGACACTTGCCTCTTTGAATTCGCCCAGGGATGAGTAAGAGATCATGAATCTCTAAGTGGAACCAAGAAATATCAAAGGGAGGACACTAATCAAAATCCAAGAAGTTGACTCACCCCCTTGCAAACATCTATATATGGATCCCTCATCCCAGAGATCCAGAGGCTTGAATCTTGTATTTTGTAAGGAAGTGCTATTAGTTTCTTTGTGGAACATCATAGTTTTAGGTGATCTAAGCTTTTCATGAGGTGAAGAAGGGCTTTCATGCTGGGAGGATGATGCTGGGTCAGATCAATGGGTTGTAATCCTCTCTTCTACTCTTTCTA
>APFE031685172.1:39062-90785 GCA_000404065.3 Pinus taeda | reverse complement strand
GGTCAGATCAATGGGTTGTAATCCTCTCTTCTACTCTTTCTATCAATAAAGCTATTTGAGTTTTCCTCCACATTCTTGTATGTTTGAGTTGATATACGCATTTGTGTGGTCAATATATATCTGGTCCTATATTGTTTATGATTGTAGATTTATGTGCTTTGATAGTATTATGCTGCTTTGACTTTACAGGTGCTCTTTGAAGCGGGGCATGCAAAGGAGGAACGACAAAGATCTGTCAGAGGGGAGAGGAAACAAGCAAGGAGCCAACCGAAACACTGAGGTTAGTACTCTCTGCTTCTCTCTCATCTACTTCTCATAAAGGAAAACACAAGTAACTTTAGTTTGTTTGTTTCTAAGATAGCTACCCGTCTTAGTGGGACTAGTAGCTCTGAATGGACACTAGATTTCCTGCTAACAAAATGGCGACTCCACTGGGGAGCGAATACCTTGTTTGCTTGTTTCTAGTTTGTTTACTTTATAGACTACAGATGGAGCCTAAAGTTATGCCAGCTAGCCTTTGAACTTCTTTTGTTATGCAACTGCAACGTAGATAAACGTTGCTTCAGTCAATATCTGGGTTAGTTTATGAATTAAACATCTGACTTGCAAACGTCCTAATTACCCTGGTGGTGGCTCAAGTAACCTCATTAGATCAGCCCCTGCACTTTGTATTTACTGACTATCATTAGCTCAGCCTAAATCCCTGAACTAGGCTGCAAACTATGACCAAAAACCAAGTTAAAGTCTCATCCCTAGACCATCGCACCTTCTCCTCTTGGCAATCTAGATGCATTGCACCTCCCATGTGCAGTAGGTGAGATGCATCCCTGTTTCCCTGTGTTACAAGTGCGATGATCAGATAAGACTGTTTCTGCCTCCAGATTTTGGTTTTTTCTTCACTCTCTTCAGCTTTATTCAGGAGTTTTGTTGTCTGTGATCAGTATACCATTGTGGAAACTCTCTTCCTTTACATTATTCAGCCTCCATTGTACAAATAATTGTGAATGTTTTTATGTATTGTTTGCCATTTACAGTTCTCCTTTACAAATAATTAGCTTAATCAAACTGTCGTCTTTTGATTTGGAAGTGTCACAAGTGTCATTTTCAATCAAAGAAAAGAATCCTACTCTTCTTGATGGTCGATTACACTGTTACTCTTGTATTTGAATTGAATTAATACTATTTCAAGTGTCGAAATCAGTTTTCAATTCAAAATCGCAAAGTGTCGTCATTGTCTTCCTTTCATCTTTTGAAGAGAAAATTGTTAGTATTGTCACTTTGAAAAGATAATTCAGATTTGTACTTAGCATTCTTTTTGTCATTCACACATTAAGAAAGTGAGAAACAAATACATGCATGTGCACTTGCATTTAGACTGCTTGTTGATTTTGATTTAGGACAGTGCATCTAGTGTGTGCTCTCTGCTCTATGTTAAAAGAATCTTGCTTCTCTTTCCTTAGTAGCTAGGATTTTCATTGCAAAAATAAGAGTAAATAACTATTTATCATCTTAGATTGCATTTTAGGAATTGTATATCTACATCACGCAGTGAACCTTAAAGGAAAACTTCTCAAGAAAGATCAACTGTAAAATAAATTCAATGAACATAGAAATGCTTTGGAATCTAATGCACAACATTTAGAATTCTAGGCTAGAGACGTATGTTGGCATCATAAAGCCTAGTAACTATCGCTTTCATCATAGGTTGGGTGATTCCTCCTCTTTGAGACGACAAGTGCATATACGGACTTTTGCTCCCACGTACCGTCGAGTATATATTGGGAGACCACAATAGGCTATATCCTTTATCCTTAGGAAGTCATGTCTGCCACCCTATCGATCGAAATGCACTGAACACAGCATTCGGGAAGATTGATTGTCGTACCGTAAAAAGTATGCTGCAGTTTTGTGATTGGTTTAGTAATCTCTCTGTCTAGATTCCCAGAGTAGTCTCTTTCATTCCTTTTCAGACTCCTTAAAGGAAAAGGTCCATCTGAGCACTTGTCACTTCAGGCTGATTAAAAATCGAAGGCGACTAGAGTCATCTTTAGCTTTTTCTTGACTCTTAAAAAGTGAAAAAGTAAGTTGTGTCAAAGCGTCATAAAACTTATTTTAATCGGAATAACGTCATTGTTCCCTCGTTGATCTTAGGTTGAGAAAATGGAGTCCACCAACCAAGGATTTCCCCTTGTGGAAAATTCTAGTCCTTTCTCCTCTTGGGGAGATGTTGGTGCACCTCATATGGCCACATTGTCCTTTCCAGGAATGAAAATCGGCTTGCCAGTATGGCTCTTCTCGACCTCTGTCGTTCAAAGCACTGTGATTCCTGAGCAATCAAATCAATAACTAGATGATACTAGAGTTACCCCCCAACCTTCTACTTTGTTTGTTTCTCCCTCTACTTCTTCCTCTTTGCTTGGTGAAGCTGGTAAAACTAAAAACCAAGTAACTGAGAAGAAGAAGAAAGGGAAGGAGAAGAAGAAGAAGGAGCCAAAGGAAAAAAGGGGCAACCATACATCATCTAGTGAAAATCCGCGCACTGCACCATCCAAACCTAAATCTCCATGTGCCATTTGCAAAGGGGACCACTATCATCGAGATTGTCCTTGCATCCCACGGATCTTAAAGGACTAATCTCCCCGCTTGCACAATTCGGTGTCCTCAACCTTTGACGATCATGTTGAAAGTACACCGTCAACTAGTGAAAACAAAGCCACTGGACATAAAGGAAAATATAAATTTCCTTGTAGACTGTGTGAAGGCGATCATGTCATCCACTGTTGTCCCTTCCTAGATGAAGCTAAAAGAGTCTTGGATAACCGTCCTGCTTCACCGCTACGGCTTCCTCCTGGATACAAGAAACTCTTACCGAGTCCATCGCTAGTTGAAAATCTGACTGACACCCCTTTGTGGTTGGTCAAAGCATCTATCATTGAAGATAAACACTCTGAGTCCCCACCAGACCAAAGTCAACAGGTCGAGATGGCAGTCGACCCAGTTTTGTCTTCAAAAGGTCTACCTTTAGATGATACAGTCACTAAAGAGAATGAGAACGACACAGTTCAAATTCTCTTCGTAAACACAGACTCCGATGAACATGGGGGCAATCTATCCATTCCTTTACCATAAGAAGGAAGTTCGTCACAGTCGTATCCAACCATTTATTCGATCCCACCTCCAAGCAACCTAGTCGTTTCCTTCGACTGGAATCTACTAGGCAGACCCCGCCTACCATCTAATGTACCATTCTGAATCATAGTACAAGATTACAGAATGGTCATGTTCGGTACTATCACATATGAAGGGGCTTCTGTGAGTATCCTTTCCTCAACTGCTTGGAAAGCGCTTGGTTTGCCATCGCTTATGCCTGAGATGCGAAATCTAATAGGCTTCGACAAAGGAACCAGTCGACCATTAGGGATCCTTCCAAATTTGCCTATAACTTTGAGAAGGACGACCGTTTATCTGAATGTAATGATAGTCCAAGGACCTTTAGATTACAATCTATTCCTTGGGTGTGACTACATTTATAGCATGGCAGCTATTGTTTCCTCACTCTTTCGAGTAATGTGTTTTCCGCATGAAGGTAGAGTGGTCCAGCTCATTGACCAGCTTTCATTACCTGACTCACACATAGCTAATAGTCAAATGCCATCCCTAACTGGTCTCTTTTCATAAGGAATGTCTCATAAATCTCCAGTCAATCCACCTGATGAACGCGAGTGATTTGGTGAATGTGACTAAACCCAGGGGGCATGCACCCTGGTCTGTTTCGGCAGGAAAACTTTGGATATAGGGTAGGCTTCCACAAAGGATATATGACTAGTCTGACACACCCGTCCGTTTAGGAAAATGGGATTAGACCGGAATAAGATTCCCTCATCAAATTTATGTGAGTGGAGGCGACTGTGCCATTCACCTTTGTCTATTTCAATAGACATCGCCAAGGAAGTGTTTTTTCTACGATGCGGATGGAGAAATCTTGCAAATGCAAGAACTTTCATATGGTAACCTGGAAACTCTACTTCGCTATACCTAGGGGCATGCAAACCTTTTGTACGCAAGTGAAAAGCAACCAGTGTAACGCTAACTCCATAGTTTCTGCTAACTCAAACTGCTTAGGTTAGGTGATTGGTCGGATCGACCATTCACCTTTGCAAAGGCCAAATGGCACCGACAAAGTAAAGGAATAATTTTCCTACCTAATCCCAGTAGTTAAATAACCCCTAGGACAGTAGTTGGTCGTCTTTAGCTTACATGTGAAAGGCAGCGGAGCAAAGTTTCGAATGGGGCAATCTCCCTAAAAAATGAACCTATCGATAAGACGTCCTTATTATACGACTGGCACGAGCAGTTTTACGCAAAGTTCAAGCTCGTTAAAAATTAAACCTAAGCAATGAGCATATGTTCCACCAGAGTTTAAGCTCATTAAAAATTAACCCACCTTCGGTAAATAACGATTGCGAACGCATTATCATCAGCTTTTGAGCCTTGGTCGTGTTCTTACCATCACCTCCACTCTGTTTTTAGCCGATCATACACCTCTATTTGATTGTTTACCCCTTTTGAAGAACAACTGTGACGAGTGATTCTGTTAGCCATCTTCTTTACACTGCCATGATTGAAAAGTTCTAACCCTTACCTGGAACCAACTACTACCCGAAAATTTCACTCGTTCCTCAAAAATGAGTCTCCTTTAAGCTCTTTTCATCTGACTCATAAAATATGAAAAGATTGCTGAGAAATTGGCCTCTCCAGCTCGTTAAAGTGATCAGAAGTGTTATCCCTCCTCTAGATTTTAATCTTTTTGGACCTAAGGGATCATTACACAAAAAGATCGAGCGTTTGTCTTGTTCGGCTCGTTAAAACTATCGAAAATTCATCCCTTTCGTATTATTTTATACTTTTTTGGACTTAAGGGATTATATGACGAAAAAGGATTACTGGAGTTTCCTTTCAGACTCACTAAAATTGAAAAAGGACCGAGTTATCTTTGTCGTTAAACTTGTTAAAACTAATAGCGACAAACTTGTTCATGCAGACAAGAACGATTTCACTGTCACTAGGATCGTTAAAACATAGCGACGGGTTTACCCGAAGGGAAAATTATAGAACAAGCATATGTTATCCTCCTCAAGCTTGAAAAAAATAAAGAGGTATTGGTCAACAAAGACTGGGGAAAAATTGGGAAGAAAACTTGAAGAAACTTTATTGGTAGCAAGTCGCTCTTGAACATGATACTTTCACTCCATTACCATGATTGAGGCGGGTTGGGTTATTCTGTTCATCGGTCATATTATCATTGGTCCACCGTACCATCCATTTCTAGGGTTAACACTACCAATCCATTTCATTGTCATCAATATGTTCAAGAGAAGTCACTCAGAGAATTCGCCAACCCAGCTTGTGTCTCATCCGTTGCAATACCTTCAAGCTTCATTCTTTCATGACCGCCACCCTGAAACCTATATCATCAGATCGTTTTCACCTCCACAAAATCATTTGCTCCATTCCGTGTCGTAGATGTGGGATTCATTAATGCCCTCCTATGACGGATCACTTCTTGTCAACATCAAGTCATTATCCAAGAAGTCGATCTAGGAACAACCCTTTCAGTACTTTGAAGCTTGCATGCCTCAATGGAAAGTTTCTCACTTCTGGCGACAGGTTTACATCAATGGCCTTCGACCGAAATTTATTGTGTGGTGTTCGACACCAAGTCCCATTTTCACACCACGTGAATTATACTGTCGTACCTTGAGGGTCATCATCATTACCGATGATTCCTATCGTGCCTGTTAACAACTTACATCATTGGCTGGTAATCAGGTGATGTCTTTCCATGTTTGAATCCAGAACATATTTTCACATGGATCGACTTGTACTTCGGGCGAAGATTGAAAGAGTTTGAAGACCCCAGATCTAGTTTCCTCCATTCGGGCTGTGATATATTCAAGAAAATAAAGACATCAAATGTACATCATTGCTGCACAGATAATCATCCAAACCAAAGGATGATGGCTCTACCAGAATCATCAGTCTGCTACATAGACATTTGTTTATCCTATGTACATGAGAATGAATTTATAAAGCTGAGCATGGGAATGTTGCCTCAGCTAGATCATGAAAATATTATGAAGATAGTGTATTGTATTGTATATTATTACAGGTTGCCTTCCAGTTCGAAAAACCCTCGGATCCTCATGATAAAGCATTTCACCCGACATCAAAAGATTTACGACATCATGCTTTAGGGGGCAACTATTATAGACATATTTGGGCATTGCAACCCCAATCATATATGTCCATGAACCAAGGGCTTTTGAGTCCCTAAAAGTGTTGTTTCACACCCTAAAGGAACAAGGTCAGCTGATTACATCATATCCCAGAAGTTCTCCATGGAAAACTGCTCAGAACTGGTCAAAACTGGACCATATAGACTGCTCAGTGCTAAGGGTGTGATGCCATCTCACTGCAAAATGCAAAAAGTGTGATGCATACTAAAAGCCTTCTGTAGGGTAGATGGCAAGAGTAACAAATGGCAAAGAAGTTTGCAGGTGGATGATCATGGAATCTTCCAAAACTTCTACTGTGACACGCCCTCTCTGAATTCACTAGGGATGAGTAAGAATCATGAATTCCAAATTGGAACAAGAATATCAGAGAGAGACAAAAAAAATCCAGAAGCTAACTCACTCCTGAAACATCCTATAAATGGATCCTCATCCAGAATCAAGACCTTGAATTTGTATTTTGTAAGAAGTGCTATTATTTCTTTGTGGAACATAAAGTGTTGGTGATCTAAGCTTTCTGAGGTGAAGAAGGCTTCCATGCTGGGAGGATGAGCTGGGTCAAATCAATGGGGTAAAACCTCTTTCTACTCTTTCTAAATAAAGTTGTTTGAGTTTCTCCATTTTGTAATTAGAAAGTTGAATAATGCATTTGTGTGGTCAATATATATCTGGTCCTATATTGTTTATGATTGTAGATCTCTATGCTTTGATGGTATCATGCTGCTTTGACTTTACAGGTGCTCTTTGAAGCGGGACAAGCAAGGGAGGAGCGGCAAAGATCTGTTAGAGGGGAAAGGAAACAAGCAAGGAGCCAAGCGTAAGACTGAGGTCGGTACTCTATGCTTCTCTCTCATCTACTTCTCATAAAGGAAAACGCAAGTAACTTTAGTTTGTTTGTTTCTAAGATAGCTACCAGTCTTAGTGGGACTAGCAGCTCTAAATGGACACTAGATTTCCCGATAACACAGTGGGTAATAATTTGATGCATGATTCAAAACAATACAATTTTCTAATGCAAACTCATAAAGCTTCAACGAGAAAAATTAGGTTGCATTATCAAATACAAGAGACGTTGGAACGCCAAACCTGGTTATGTTATTATGCTTTAGAAATTGGATGACTTCTTGGTCATTGACTTGCCTTAAAGGAACTGCTTCAGCCCACTAAGTGAAATAATTTGTTGGTGTTAAAATGTATCAATGTTGTTTCGATGAATGTGGAAATTTCTCACCAATAACGTCCAGTCCCCACTATTGGAAAGGTTCCTCAACTTCCATAGGTAGCAGTGGGGAGGCTCACTTTGGGTCTCAACTAGCACATCTTTTGCACAATGGGCATTTTCGGGCATAAGCATGGGAATATTTAAATAAAGTGGGCCAATAAGAACCAATCCTCATTACTTTATGTGCAGTGGTATCACCTGTGAAGTTTCTATCTGTTGGTCCATCGTGCAAATATTTTAATACCCTTTATGTATCTAGAGGTTGTAGGCATCTTAGAAATACATCATTATGGTGCTTTCAGACAAGCACTCCATGTATGAGCTGATAAGATAGAAATTTAAGGTGAATTTCCCTTTATGTTTATTTGGTAAACACGCAAGCAAGGTACCATGCTCTAGATATTGTCGTATATAATAATACCAAGGCAGTGTTGGGGGAACCTTATCAAGTTTATACATTTATATTTCCTATTCCCATCCTGAAAGATATATTCTGGAGAATATCTTGCTTCTACTACGAGTTGACAGAGGTCATGGCCTTTAATAGTATGAACTAGCTTGAACTCCAACTCATATTCCTGTTAACAGGTCATCCAGTTTGCTCTCTTCTCTCCCAAATCTTATTGCACAAAGAGTGTTCTGACTGTTGGATGAGGCACATATATGATTATGTGAGCTTTAAGAAGGTAGGTCCTGAAATGCTTAACTTCCTTATAAACTGCATAGGCATGTTTATTAATAGCACGAAAGTTTAACTTTGACCCTTGTAAACCATCACTCATAAAATAAATAGGTCATTCATTTCCTTCATTATCTTTTTGCATTAATACAGCCGCAATAGATGCATCAAAAGCGAAATTATATAATAGGAAATCCTTACCATAATCTGGACTATACAGTGCAAGAACATCGACAATGGCTTGTTTAATATGGGTGAAAGAATCCTTTTCCCTTTTATCCCATTTGTAAATTTCATCTTTCTTTATCATCTCTTACAGTGGCTTGATGATTTGTGCATAATAAGAGATGTACTTACGTAGGAAATTAATCTTCCCCATGAAAGATTGCATAAATTTCTTGTTCATAAGAAAAGGGACTTGAGCTATAGTTTTGACCCTTTCTGGATCAACCTTGATTCCACTTTTAGCAATGATGTGTCCTGAGAGAGTAACTTCTAACACATCAAAGATGCTCTTTTTTGGATTCAAAGAAATCCCATACTTATGACATTTCTCAAATATATGCTTTAGACGATGCACATGATCTAATCTCTTCTTTGAAGATATAGTTACATCATCCAAATCGACTACTATGTTTTGTTTGATTAAGCCACAGAATGCAATGTCCATAGCCCTTTGAAATGTAGCACCAACATTGATAAGTCCAAATGGCATGTGCTTAAAGGAAAAATTCCCCCACTTTATCCAAAAGGTGGTCTTTAGATGATCTGGTTCCACTACTAGCACTTGATTATATCCAAAGAATCCATCTAGCAGCAAGAACATCTCTGACCTAGGTATTGTTTGGATCACTTGTTCCATAGATGGAACTGGGCAGTTATCTTTATCAAATGCTCAGTTGAGGTTGTGAAAATATACACATAAGCATATCTCACCGGAGTTTCTCCTCACAGGGACAAAATTAGGAACCAAAGTATAATGTCTTACTTTGAAGATGATCTGAGCATCCAACAACTTCCTTAACTCCTTTTGGATCAAGGGCTCAGGCATTGGATGAACTTTCCTCAGATTTTGTTGAAATGGCTTTAACCCCTCTTTAATAGGAATGACATTTTGGATAATACATGTATCATGTCTTTAAATAATCGTATATCCATGCAAACACATCACGGTATTGTTTCAAAATATGAATAAATTCCTATAATTCTTATGGAGAACATCATGTATCTAGGTTTACATGTGCTGGATCATCTTGGGTTCCTAAGTTGACTTGTTCATATGACAAATTTGAGCTCTAATTATTAGTGTTAATTGGTCCTCTGAAACGGTTTTGCAGGGCATAGAGTTTTTCCTAAGATACGACACCTTTAGGCTGCATATTATTCCCTCTCATTACTTCAGTTTCTCCCTGTAAAGTCTTTTCATGTTCATCTTCTTCAATGGTCACATCGTTAAACATGTCTGCATTGGAAATAAAATGCAATATTTGTTGGTCATCATTAGAAACATGAAAGTTAGTTACGTTATCAAGAACATATGGTTTATAAATAATCTCTATAGAAAATCATCTCTTAAAGGTGACATCCTAGTAGTTGCATTAGCTAATGTATTTGTCACGACATTTCTAAATCTAGGATCATAAATAATATTAAATGCTTTAAAATGAGAAATAAGTTGCCATACCTCTTACTGGTAGTTTTGGTGAAACATAGTGGATAGTGTTCTGTACCTGGTGGGTGACAACCTCTAAGTCACCAATTACCTTAAGCACCTCTACCTTAAGGTCTATGGCTTTCTTTAGTCCCAAAACAAGTGCTTCACATTCAGCAGTATTATTTTTGCACTCGAAATCCTAGCAACATGATAAAATGTACCTCTTGTTACATGTTTCTATAAGAACAAAACCAACTTTGGAGCCATCGTGAGTCTTAGAACCATCAAAATACAAAGTCCAAAAATCAGTAGCTACTAAGCTAGTTCCTACATGACTACTATTATGTCCATCTATATTACAAGATTCATTTGCACTAGTTGGACTGCAAGGAAGGAGCTCCAACTGTGTATCTGATGGGACGGGTGATGGCTATGCTTGATAACACCTGTGATCATCCTCTAAGAAACAATTTCCAAAATAATTCCCACAAATCAAACTGGATCATTATTTCCCTCAAGAAGTGTCATAGTATACTTCATGTAGGGCTCACTTTCCACTCAAATTTGGTTGTTTTTTACCTTATACAGAAGCCATAAATGTGTCTAGTCTATTGAGAATTATCCTTGTAGTTTATTGGACCAATATCTACTTAACACTAAACCAAAGGCTTCGGGAATGTCCACAATAATTATGTTAATGCATTAGTGCACTCTATGGTTTGATGCCAAGCGAATGATAACATTGTTGAGTTCACCAATTGCCTTGACCAATAACCTGTCCAGTTGAATGATTTGTACATATCCCATTTAGCATTAATTTTCTTGGCTACAAATAGAGGCATTACAATTCTGATGCACTAAAATCAACTAAACAATTATGGACATTATAATTAAAGATTTCAAACGTTAATAGAAAGGGGGAAAGAAAGTGTTAGTATTTAAATTTACAACATTAACTACAGATTCGAGAATACCAAGAGACTTACCAAACACGACTTGAGAAGCAAAGACTTGGTCACTTGGCAGATGTTGTGGTCAAAATGCTTGGACAATCAGCTCAAACTGGCCTATTATCTTTGCGAGCTCATAGGTTAAAATGTTGGCATGAGCTCTCTTCATATATTCAATGATGTTATAATCAATACTTCCATTTCTAACATGTAAGGATGAAGTATATGGAGGTGTAGCTTTGTTAGAAACTTTTGGAGTGATGGAATTGTTCTTATTGCTTGTGGAATTTTTCTTAGAAGTAGGAGCACTTCTAGACTTGTTCTATGTACTCTGAGTGGGATTGGTTGGTGGTAAAATCCTTCTCAATAATTTCCTCTTAAACTCTTGCTCAGAAATTGGTCCTTTGCTCCTTAAATTGTATTGACTAGCTTTTTGCTGCAGAGGAGCCTCACTCACTAGTGGTTGATCAACACTGTTTTTTAGGATTGTATATGATGCCACAAACATTTATTGAGTGCTTGACACTTGCACTTTCCTCATTCATGGTGGGATCATTTTCTTCCTCAATTTTTTTTCAAATTATTCTAATGTTAATAATGTATCTATGAGATTAGTCATCATAGTGTTCATATTATGATTCCATTGAGGGCATTTTTTTATGAATGTTTCTTCTAATGGAAAGTTCGAAAATTATTCATGCCCAAGCTTTCAATATTAAACACCATGTTAGAACTTTGAGCATATTTGGTAATTTGATTATTGTTATTTCTTTTTAAGGAAAAATGGTTAGAAGGCTTGTTGTGGGTAGATGCATTGCTTGAATTTCTCTTTAATTCAGATACTTTATTAGTAAGTAACTTTAAAGACTTGGCCATCTTTCCATGTCAAACAAATCCTTTTCCTTAGTTTTGGTTGAAGAGACTTGAGTTTTCTTACTCACCTTCTTCGAGTCTTTAGAATCATCATGATCTTCAAACCCTCCAATGGAATGCCATTCCTTCTCCACAATAATGGCTTATGCAAAATTTAAAGCCAATGTCTCCTTTTCAACTCTCTTAACAAATGCAGAAATATTGGTTGGCAAGGAAACAATGTAATAATATTTAGTGATAGCATTGTGGGGTTGCACATATATAGGGAACTTATTCAATATACAGGTAAATATTTGATTAAAATCCTTTACTTTCTCTTTATTCCCCATCCTAAGGTTCCCGAGTTCTTTTAACAAAAAGGCGGGATTTTTATCGCCCACAAACTTCTCTAAAACCAACTTCTTAAACTCCCTCCAACTATGAATTGAATTAGTTGGAAGACTATGTACCATATAGATGCTCTACCTTCTAAAGTGTACGGAAAAATTCTACAAGCAACGTCATCAAAGCATTCCTCAAGAATTCATAAATGCACATAGAAATCATTAATATGATCTTCAGCTTTAGTCTTCTTATCAGGATTGAACTTTGAAAGGAACTTCTCTGGATGTTTAGGCATGCGATGAAGATTATCTGAAAGAGAAAGTGGCCCTTGGACCATCCAAACTAAGTCTTAATCAACCATTTCTTCTTCTCCCCCCTCCTCCTCCTTTTATGAATCTGAAGAGTCTTCTCCTTCACCATTCAAATCTTCGTTATAATCATGTTGTTCTTCCTATCTTTCTTGTTCTTCATTAGAAAATTGAAATTCCCCCTCATTACCTTATAAACCTTCCTCAATAGATGGAAGGTCCCCTTGTTGAATTGTCTCTTCAGTAGGTTTTTCTAACTCTTTAAGGGTGGCAATAACCAAATCTTCCATCGATGAAACCAATACACCAGTACGAGTTGTTTCTTTATTTCTTGGATTGTGAGGAAGATTATGAGCAACAAGAAATAATCCAAGGGCCCTTGCAAACTAAAGAGAAATTACCTGGAGTGTTCAAATTTAATCATAAGTAACTTCAAAATTTTGTTTTGGACCAAGATGAGAAGATTCTCCAATCTTAAGAATAGGAATTAGAGTTAAATTTAGACCATTCCTACCTTTCCCAGATGCTTCATTGTTGGGGTGAGGTAAATTATCAGCCATAAAAAGGTGGTTGCTCTCCTTTTAGTGCCATAATGTTAATGGTGCTAGATCCCACCAACATATAGGGGATCTGCCTGATATGAAGTCCTAGTTAGACCTCATATCGTTTGGTATAGGATTCCCATCCAGAATATGGCCCGACCACCATTTACTTAAACATTTTCCTTGGCTTGAGAAATCAACATAAGAGAGTAGCAGGTATGTGCTTTTGAATGAGCAATAAAATGTGATTTATGAAATGTTCAATTGTAAATGTATCAAGTTTCTTTCACTGCAAGGAAACAAAAATGAGTCTCTAAAAAAAAGTAATAATACTATTCTAGTAAAGAGATGCGCACATAAATGAGGAAGAACCGTTAGTCATCAAGTGAAATAGTTCACATAGATTCAATGATCATTATAACCATCACAACACACTTTCAATAAGATAAGCACCAAATCCATCGCAATAGTTCAATTTCTCTAATGCATGAGAACACCAACATAAACCGCAAACATTTGGAGAATAGTCTTAAATCATCCACGATCTGTGCATGAAAACGTATTGGCCCAGCAGGCTTCAAGTATCAATCAAAATTTCCAAGATACATGAGTACAATGAACACAACTAGCTCCAATAGGTGGAGTGTTAGAGCCACTACTTACTCTCCAAAAGAACTATATCTATCTCTCTAATGCCTTGTATGAGAAGCCAAGGTGAAAATTCATTTATTTGAGTAATGAGTCTTCTTTTATAACTAGAGGCATGACTCTTCATATTCTCATGACTCTTTAACTTCCCATATGACTTTTCAACTTCTATTTACCTTTAGACTTCTAAATAACCTTTGGACTTCCAAATGACTTTTGAACTTCAACATGACTTTTGGACTTCAACATGACTTTTGGACTTCAACATGACTTTTGGACTTCTATATGTGACCTTTATACTTTTCCATGTGGCTCTTTTGTCCATATATAACTTTTGGACTTCCACATATTCATATTTATAAAATCACATCATTATTGCCACATCATCATGTGGTGACTACATGACAAACCACTGACATTGATGACTTGGACCAATAGTGACTTGTGAGATGGACTTTCTTGAGAGACGATGATGTTGCCACATACATCTTCAATACTTGATATAAATTTCTCCTTTTCCATATACCCTATAAAGGTTTTTAATATCATATGGAGTCTTTATGGATCAGAATCTAATGTTCTTTCACTTGTCATAATCATGTGTTATTTTGTCTTTCAATTCTTCCTAGGGTTTCTTCCTTTGAAAAATCTCCTCATGCATTATTGTCATGTTTTTCTAGTAACACCTACAAGTAAGATCACTCATGGAAAGCAAACACCAGCCCAAAAATCTCTTATTCTATCATGTTTCATGAAAACTTTATGACTATGAATCAACAGTGTGCTCAAAAAGGGAAGAGAAAGTTTCTGAACATGAGGTGCACTTACAATGGATAGGGGGTTGTGTGTTGGCCACTGAGGATGTGGTGTGTGCTTTGCTGAGCAGAGGAGGCCTAATGGATGGCATGAGGCACAATCACAAGAGGAAAGGGAACTCACTATGGATTGTTGATGTGTTGTGTGCTCAACTGAGAAGGCCTAGGCACAAGGAAGGCATAAGGTGCACTATCAAGGCTCAAGGGAGACTTTACTAATCAATGTAAGTGCATTGTACGCTCAATTGGGAGAGAGGGCATAAGAGGGCACAATTCGGAAGAACAAGGGGGTCTTGATGCTTAAGAGTGTGATGTGCGCTTGGAAGGGAGTGAAATTTGGGCTTGGGCATAGGGCACAGTCTCAATAAACAAGGAGGCTCTGACTAAGCCTTGAGAGTGTGTAGTGTGCTCTCCCTATCCTAGTAAGCAAGTTTGTGAAAACCAAAAATTTCTTAAGTATGGAAGGTAAGGCGTGGTAAAATACAATGAGTTTGGAAGAAAAACAAGTGTGGCACATACCAAATCATTGGTAAATCTTAGACAATACCAAATACTAAGAATTATACATCAAATCGCCAGTTTACAAACAGGCTCCAAGTATAACAGACAAAGTGTGTGCAGTTGCGACCAAAAGTGTCGTTTAATAACTAGGAAGTTTACTAAGATTATGAAGTGTATTATGGATGTTCTTAATGATGTGTCAACACTTAGGAAATAACAAGGACACTTGAAACATATAAATAAGATGAAATGACACTTGGTGACCAAAAGTGACACTTGATATGATAGTAGGTAGGCTCCAAAATTTGAATGTAGAAAAATTTTTGGAGGGTGTGATAGCAACAACAACATGTACCTTTATATTTATATCATAAATATATTTCTAAGCTCTTGTTTCACTAAACTTTCATAGCCCAAAAATTAGCACCCATAGACACTTGATCCTAACATGCCTCCAAAATCCCATGTGGCTTGAAGAGCACTCCAAACTAGTGTTTTCTACATGTTTTATCTTTTATATTTACTAGAGGTACAATACAGTAGCAAACTTGTCATATTTTAGGTCATATAATTGACAAGAGGAATTCAAATAAATATCACATCTATTGGTCTATTCACCCTTACCTCAACTTGTGACATCAAAGGTAGTATTTATTTGAGGTATTCCACTCTTTCTCAAGGTTGATTTGTGTCTTCTATGTTATTAATTCATATACTAGTTTTAGCACTTGTATTTAATTAACTACTAACCTTCATCTAATATAAGGTTCCTAAGGCCCACGGGGCTTTGGATTGACGGTGAATGGGTGCGCTGTTAAGGCACTCCTTGCGATAGGTCACTGGTTCAAATCCTCCGTGGGTACTTAGGTTAGTCTTAACGTAGAAAAAAAAATAAAAAAAATATAAGGTTCCTAAGTACTATTCTACTAACTTTTTGGTGAGGCAATCACGGTATTGGGATACCACCCATACCCTTATAGGAGTTTTCCTAAAGCGAGAGGAGATTGTGCTAAGATAACAATAGGTACAACTCCTATGTGCTTACCACTTAACGCCTTGACCAAACCATGCCAAGATTATAATCCAAGTAGTAACAAAGACCATGGTATCATGATCACTAATTAGTGACATATTATTTTACTGAATATTTCTTACAAATGTTGGCCAAAGCCCATATGTTGTGGCTTAAAACGTTCTTCCTAAGGTCATTCTTAAGAATGTTATTGTGGTTTGGGAGGGCATGGAATAGACTTGTTTTACTACCTTAGAGTTCTATTTATCAAAATTAAATTTTTAAATGCTTATGAATAGGTTGATTAGCCCTTCAATTTACCATGCTAAAGGCCTTGGGCCTTGGCCTACTAGTCTATAAAAATGTTGAAACCATAGTTTCTAATGCATCAACCTATCTCACTATCAATAGGTAAAATTTCAAGGACATATAGTTATTTAGATCCATTTGGCAAAGATGTTCTCTAGCTCTAATGATTTATTTTATGCAAACCATATCTCTAGGTTGCTTACTTAAATCTTAAGCAATTTTGAGACATATTTGAGGGCATAAAAGGTGCTAACTTGTCAATGGGAATTTCACTTAGAATAATTTCTTGACCATCAATGAGGACACAACAATCTTGAAAAATTACATGAATTTCCTTAATGTTTTTGTATTACTTTTGGCTCCATCATTCAATGTGCAAAAACTTAGTGCTATTAATAGATTCAATAGCTAAGCTTTGTGTGGCTTTTCCATACCTTGGACCTACCTCTTTTTGGGCCAAATTTTTAAGTTCCTTGGTATCCCCTTACCTCCCAAGCCTCCCCTTGGGAGTTTTCAATGGTGGTGGTTCAAAATAAACATATTACTAAACCACTTATGTTAGCTACTAAATTTCATATTTATACCAAGATATTGGTGGTCATGCATGTTTAATACTCCTCATATTAAAAACACTCCAAAGTTTCATATGGCCATCTAGAGAAATATCTTCATACTTTCTTTGGCATAAACCCAATAAGAAACCAAACTTCCATAGAATAAATTAGGCTCTATGTTGTAGCCTCAAGGAGATGATTTATGTTACTATTATCAAAATCAAAAAATGAGACTAGATAGTTTGCAACAAGTGTATAATTTAAGTGATGGATGGCTAATAGGCCTAGAAAATCTAGTTCAAACATTGTCTCTAGTAAGGGTGGTCCCTTGTTAAAAATTATTGGCAAGTCCTATACTTCTACCATTATGCTAAATCTTGTAAACTCAAGGGTTATTACACTTTTGTGCTTAGAGTATTTGGGATGCCTTCAAGCTCTTCTTAACATGGAAGGGACCCTCCTTACAATTTGCTCTTTCTTTTAGTCACCATTTCTTATGTTAGTCATTACTTAGGATATTTAATGGGAAACCCTTAGCTAAATCTTCTTGGTTTCCAATGAGAAATATTTTGAGAAGGAAACTCAATCTACTATGACCTATTTGATAGATCTACTAATAATTGGACCTTGTGGCCAAAGTTAAAATAACAATTTTTGTGACTTACATCTCAATTCATTCCTCATGACTTGTAGCTTAAGCTCAACCTCCCAACCTCTCACAACTGGTGGAATGACTCAAAACAAATATCGAATACTACCTTCATGAGATATAAGCTAGCCATGGGTTAAAAGTGATAATATTCCAAGCCTCAACTTGTTGGTTAACCCAATAATGTGTGGTACATGAAGTCACAATAAAGAATTGGTTATTTCATCTCCAAAGCATTTGGAAAGCTATTTTAGAGCCTCAAAATGCATTTATTACCTAGAGTCTAATGATAGAGGGTCTCTCTACTGACAACAGATTGACTTACCTAAGGGTTCACAATCCCCACTACCTACACTATAGTTGAGATGAAACTTTGAAGCAACTTTTTTAGTTATGTGAATATGATAAGAGATCCTAGGCCTGGGTTGAGTGTGTGTCAACAACTACTATAGGCATCCTTCTCTTACATGCTACCTTGTTAGGTGATGACCTTCCTTAGGTCATGGAGTTTTATATTACTTGGATGTTTTTTTGTAGTTGAAGTTCTCTTGAAGATTTGGAAATAATGTAATCACTTTTATCTAATGATTGCCTATTGTTTCATTAATTTTATTGGTATGATATCACAATAATTATTCGTAAGTTGCTATTAAAGTTAAAGGTCCAATCTCATATGGTGCACCTAGAAATGGATAATCTTCAATAGTCATTATATTACTAGCATAGGGCCCCATGCACCATGAGCAGGGTACTTCCCAAGCCTCATTCTTATCATAGCCCAATAATTTCTAGATGTGATGATTTGATTACCTCCTCGCACTACGAACCTCAGCCTTGTGCAAGTAGGCATGTCCAAGCAACTAAGAGAGGGAATGCAGGTGGCATGTAGTTAGACTCCCAAGCCATTGCACATGGACAAGTTGTTTCCCACCATAGCAATCATGATCTTAGAGGTATCCAAGCCATTGAAGACTTCTCAAGTATATTGGGGTTGATCCTCCTCTTAGCTGTATAGTGGTTTCTTACTAGAGAATAGGCCATTTTGATTTTATGAATTTGGTAATATGGTGGGGTGTCTTGGCCTAATCCAACTCCCCCTTTTGTTCATATGGGTGACTTAGGCTCTGAGACAAGGCACTTTGGATTCTTTCCAACCTTGGTATGGTTCTTTGTTTTTCCTATAAAGAATGTGTTGATAGCTCGCCTTTATTATTCTAAAGATCATAAATATTTCCTATTAATGAAGTTTAAATAAAACTTTATTTAGAAAAATAATAAATAATTAAAAATAAAAATAAAAATAAATAAGTAAAAATCAAATGTTCAACATCACAAATTACCCTCTATAAGTCTTATTGCCAAACTTCCAACCTAATGTTCTACTAGATAGTGATATGCACTTGTTTAATCATACAGTTGATAGGTTACTTGCATCACTAAGATCATCGAAATCATATCGTAACATTTCTATATATTTATATAACATGGTCAACATGTCATCACATGAGATCTATGTCATCTCGATCATGCTTCCATAACATTCACATATTAGCTCATTACAATCATGTAATTAGGATTTTACAAGTTTCATTTTTGGATACATAATCATTCAATGATAGTTTATTATTTCAATATCCCATCAAATCCCATGACCTTTAACCCAAGGCATCAATCGAATGCATCCAAGAGTCTTACAAATATAGCCAGCTTGCCACAAATCACATTTTCTCAACAGCACTAATAGTCATTTACTATTATTTCATGACATCATCATCATATGTTCAAGTCACACAATTCAAATATTAATGCCACATTTCATTAGTCATGACGTAAAAAACCCATATCAACATCATCTTATGCTTCTAATTAGTTCCACAAAAAGGACTAGAGACACCATGCCATTATCAAATAACACCCACATCATATGGTATATGTGCTCACATATGTATAAACATAAGAAATATGTATTATACCCTAGAAGAATGCATAGGGTTCATTAGTTTCTAAAGTATAGATAAGAAAAGGCATCAAGCTACCTAAGGGTAAACGTTCAAATCATAATAACAACAAAAAGGACCTAGACAAAATGGGGTAGTACAATGGTTTGCAAGTACTAACATGTATCAAGCATGTGGAATGTGCAACAGTGAGTGCATAGGACACAGTGTTGTTGGCTCTTACATTGATTCGATGCTCTAATGCCTTGGTATAGTGTCTTGTCACATCATTTCTTTTATATCAATATTTTTTTCTACTTAATCATTCACACAAGTCTATCATTAGTATTTTTGTTAATTGAAATGCTAACTTTGTGCTAGACAAGATCTATGTTACCCATTGAAGCATCATATGAGATCCCATACTTGTGGTGGTTTTTTATTATCCATGTTGAGATTTGTAATTATGTTAATATTAATTTAATTATTTAGTTATCAAATAATACATATAAAACATAAATTATGCTAAAAAAATTACACTAGAAACATATTTAACATTCTAATGAAAATGCAAGTACCATATATTCATTTGTGAAATGTCCCATTATACAATCCAATATGAATGTGGAATGTCCATGCTCAATATTAAGTACATATATTTCAATGTAAATTTTAAATAAAAAGCTAAAATAAATACATCATATATATAAAAAAATAATGAAAATGAATATAATCAAATGAAATTGTATGAATCATTAATATTTCTATATAACTCACATTACCAATGAAAGGGATTGCCTATTGTGTTTGTCAATGTTGTATTAGAAAAAAAAAAAATAAAAAAAAAAAAATATATATATATATAATAATATATATTATATAGATATAAGATATAATATATATATAATAAAAATTATTTTGAATTAGCATAGATTTATTATAAATATTGATCTAACATAAGTTGAGAGGGATTCAATTTCTTCACGTGAAAAGTTCTTAATGAAAACATATTACTTAAATGCTTTTTTTTTTTTGGGCTTAAATTATCAAAATTTCCCTTACACATCACACTGGGTAGCCCTTATACATCATATTGGGTTGTAGAATGACAATGGCTGTCCAAATGAAGTCTCACCGTGCTAGACTTAGGTTCAAATCTTGTGATATTCCCCTATCAAAATAAGAAATTGAATATGATGAAGATATAGTCCTACCAAACTTACAAATATATATATAAAATTAAGTTAACCATGTGACAAAAAAAATCTTATCCCTTAAACACCCTCACTATCTATAAAATTAAAAAAGTACATGACCGTAAATATCAATAAATGATTAAATGTTATGATTATCCATCATTAAATGTTCTAAACTAAAAACAAATTATAATAAAGTTATATATACAAACTATTTCTAATGTGACTACGATATTGTCCTTTCTCGTGTCGTCATAATGTCATAAGCTTTGGGTGGCAGAGCATGTATCAACCGGAACACTAATCATTAGAAAACGATGAATACTTTTTGCTTTTGCCCTCTCGTGATTCGGGAGGAGTCTGGACTATGGCTTTGGCTCTTCCGAGATGATAAGATGCAAATTATGGAGTATGAATTATATATGCATGTGTTAAGATCATTGCCATTCAATCATTAATCAATAATTACTTCTTCTCAGACACATGGATGGCAAAAGTGCCTTGGAAAGCTGCAATTCTAACAGTACACCGGTCGTACAATTGGGTTGCCAAAAAAGCAGAGGGAGCAAAGGTGACCCTGAGCTTCTATATATACTCTCTAAAGAACCTAGTTCAGACTCAAGGCCATGTCATTGTTCTTGCTGGGATCTGATATAAACTCTGGATTCTTTTTGTCCTCAGTTTTCATGGCTTTCATTCATTTTATATTCTTGTCATTGTTATTATTTATAGTTTTCTTCTGTCCACCAGTTGCAGCTACCACCACGATCATAGTGGGAGCGGGCATGTCAGGTACTATTATGCCAATGAATTTCATTTAAACATCCTTACTTCCATACTATGTTTTCTGAATGAATTTCGATTGATAATTTGTGTGCAGGGATAATGGCAGCAAAGACATTATGGGACAATGGAATGAAGGACTTTGTAATACTAGAAGCTACAGATAGAATTGGGGGGAGAATGCACAAGGAATCGTTTGCAGGGCATACAGTAGAGATGGGTGCCAACTGGGTGGAGGGCGTTGGAGGAAAAAACATGAACCCCATATGGTCTCTGGCCCAGAAATACAAGCTTCGGACATCTTATTCTGATTACAGCAATATCAGCAACAATATCTATCATCAAGAGTAAGTTCCTGAAAGTTGTTATAATTATTTGCTATTTCTTCTTTTTCATTTTTGAATTCTATAAATATAATCTTATGGGGATTTCACAACAGCGGAGGTCTTCTGCCTCAGTCTGTGGTTGCACGACCATATGCTCTGGCAACAGCATCATCTGAGTACAGTTCAAAGCTCTCCAAATCATTTCAGCAGAATGGAGAGGAAGACATATCTATCTTAACGTCACAAAGGATTTTTGGATAGTACGAACTTCCTTATGCTCGATTTTATTTACTTTAATAAAATTATTTTACCTACTTTAATCAAATCTGACAGAAAAAGTTGCTTTAAATGGAGAGTTGGTTGAACTTATCTTGATTGTAGAGAGCTGGTTGAACTTATCTTGATTATAGATTTAGATTTACTTTCAATAATTATAGATTTAGATTTACTTTCAATGTTTGGTTGAACTTATCTGAATTGTAGATTTATAAAATATCCAGAATCTATAGCAAAATCAAACAATTAACTTCCTTATTCTCCTAATCTTTCTAATATCATTAACCTAGCTGTTGTCTAATCTTTCTCTTATCATTAACCTAGTTGCTCTTTGTCTGGTTGTGAGATTTTCCCAAGAGTCTGCAATTAGAATAAGGATACCCGTATGAAATTCATTCTCCTTCATATTAATGGCAGTCAATATCCACCTGCTGCAGCTGTTGATATACAAGTAGTTGGATTTGAAATCAATTCAAATTCAATTATATACCTACTTAAATTCAATGACTTGTATATCACTAGCTTTGTGTTATCTTTGATATTAATGGTATTTGCAGTTGGTGATATACATAATGTCGAATTTGAAATCAATTCAGTTTCAATATCATGTGTATCCTGCTATGCTGCAATGGGTGATATACTGGTTGTTAGATTGGGAATTAATTCAAATTCAATGGCATTTATATCACCAACTTATATTCAGTGATTTGTATATCAATGTCTTTCAAGATATACCCTACTATGTAAGGTGCAATTACTATCAATATCCACCCCGTTATGCTGCAGCACTTTGACACAGAGGTTGATTTGAAATCAATTTGATTCCTTCAACCTATATACCACCCACCACAACATAAAACTAGCAGATAGAGAAGGCTGGCAGATATCAATATATACTTTAAGAAAATCTGAAAGAGAGACTCATAAAAGAACTTTGATGTTTCCCAAAGTGTGGGAGATGAGATTTGTAATTTCATCCATCAAAATTTAAAGTCATATTTATGACAAAGGTTTTCTTGGAATGATAATATATTGATGAAATGAACTTGCAGTGTGCCGATGACACCCTTGGAGATGGCGATTGATTACTACTTCTATGACTTCGAAGTCGCAGGTTTCCATCATTTCTGCAAATTTATCTGGCATTCAGTTGTAATCATATTCATCTTCATTTTATACAGAGATTTATTGAGATGGTATGAAATTAAATCATCTTATTGCATTTGGATATACAGAACCTCCACGAGTGACGAGCTTAAAGAATGTAGAACCCATTGCAACCTTCGAATACTATGGGGATGATGAATATTTCGTAGCTGACAGGCGAGGATATGAGCACATTATTCACAAGCTAGCTGAGGAATTCCTTCAATGTCATAATGGATCTATATCAGATGAACATCTCAAATTCAACCAGGTAGAGTTATATATAGCATTTAAAAAGCATCTCAACGCCAACCTAAACTTTTTAAATCAGAAATCAAACCTTTATCTATTAAATATTAAAATGAAGTATAAAAATAAATAAAAATGGAAACTTAAGATTTCTAAATTAAGACATTTGAATTAAAATGAATTTATTTTATAATAATATTTTTATGTTATTTATTTTCAATAATGATTTAAGGTTATTTAACTTAAAATAAAATAAAATCATAATATGTAATAATATTTACACATTATAAATTATAATAAAGATACGAGTTAAATTGATTATTATATTAATAATATAAATTAAATTTATGTATATAATTATATAATAAATTTAAAATTAACTAGATTTATTTATTTTAAATAATGGGAAGAAATGATGGTTATAAAATATATAGAATATTTGTTTTACCAATGAAATAAAATATTATGTTAATGATAAGTCTTTTAATAAATTAATAAATTATTATAAATAAATTATATTAATTTTAAATATAATCAATGATGTTAGTTTTATATATATGTGTGGGGCTGAATTCATAATTTGTTGGAGTAATCTATGTGAAATTTAATATTAAATTTAGTTAACTATAACACTAAGACTATATTTAATAGTTTGTAAACTAGATATATCATAGGAATTTATGACTTATAAGCTAGTAAGCTACATATACCAGGAATTTATGACTTAGCAAGCTTTTAAGCTAAATATACTAGGAATTTATGTCTTAACAAGTTTGTAAGTTAGATATATACCATGAATTTATGACCTAGTAAGAGCATAGACAAGGTTGGGGAGCCTATTTCTTAAACAATTTTTTTAACTATGGTGAATTAGTAACTAGTTGGTGTAATATGGGAGAGGCCCAAGATCAAACCTAGAGGATGCCACCATAACATTAAGAGTAGCCACTATAACACCAAGAGTATATCCAATAGCCTGTAGATATATGAGAAATTTATGACATAGCAAGAGCCAAAAGCCAAGACTCCAAGAAAGTGGAGAAATTTGCCTTATCACATTGAACGAGAGATATTCCAAATCACATTAAGAAATACATTGAAATTTTTAAATAATAATAATAATAATAATTTAGCTTTAAAATTATTGCCAAATTAAGCATGAAAATCAATGATACTTTTAACTTCAATAGTAAAATATATAACATTTACCATATCCACAATCTATTTAAACTGTACTATAATTTTATTTTAAAGTTCCAGCTCAGCCACATACCAAATTAATATATAACACCGCTTGTTTGTAAAAAAAGAGACCCGCATAGAGCCATTTCACTATTTAAAAATAACTAAAATATTCAGTCTCTACTCCTTTTCGTTTCAACTTATAACTTATCTTTATTTTTTTAAAGTATACTTATTTAGACTGATGTAATAGAACATAGATTATTTTAATTTTGGGTCATAAACAGTTATGTTACACATTCTGCGATGTTGCTCGATTGAAACTTAGCCTTGTAGTTACTAGCAATATTCTCTTATCCTTTGATTTCTTGATCCAGGTTGTGAGAGAAATCATATATACAGACAAAGGTGTCAAGGTTTTGACCGAAGACGGTTCAGTGTACACAGCAAAAAATGCCATTGTCTCTGTCAGCGTGGGAGTTCTTCAATCAAAACTCATCGAGTTTAAACCTGATCTGCCTGTATGTATAAGACCTGCTGAGGGTATTTACAATTATAAGTTGTTAGAATAGGGACATTAGGGTTTGCTTCATTGTAACTCTGAGCTGTCCAAAATATTTTGGCCAGCTATGGAAATTGCTGGCAATATACAGATGGGATATGGTTGACTACTGCAAGATCTTTATGAAGTTCCCTTTCAAATTCTGGCCCACTGGACCCGGCACTGAGTTCTTCTTATATGCCCATGAAAAGAGAGGTTATTACAGTTTCTGGCAGGTACCCAACTATTTTAGTGCGTACTTAAATGCTTCTGATACAAATCCAATGGGAGCGGTACTGATTTCCTTTAGTTGTTTTCTGTTATTTCAATATATTTCCAGCATTTGGAGAATGCGTACCCTGGCGGCAACATTCTGATGGTAACTGTCACGGACGACGAAGCCCGGCGTATAGAACAACAGCCTGACGAGGATGTCAAAGCAGAAATAATGATTGTTCTCAGGAAAATGTTCGGCAACGACGTTCCAGAGATGGAGGCCATACTTGTTCCAAAGTGGGGAAAAAATCGATTCTTCAGGGGAACTTATTCCAACTGGCCAATAGGCGTTTCCACCAGGGACTTCAACAACGTTAAGGTGAAGGTTCTGAATCCCTGAGCTTAATTATATTGCAGATTCAAGGAATATTTTCAAGTTATTTGACCTGTCTCATGTTTCTAAGATATTGGAATATTTTGCGAAATCTGCCCAAGACATAAGATGTTAGTCGGAATATATCAAATTTGTTAAGATTTATAGTTAAAATTGGCAGATGGCTGAAATGTTATATATATATATAAATAAGTGAAATAACAATTATTAAAAAATAATAGTGAATAACCAATTAATGAATGGAATGAGATTATAACAAACAATTTAGAATAAAAGCAAGTCTTATGAAAATGAAAATTTAGAATGAACACAGTCTATATAATTAGCATAGATGTTTAGGTCTGAAACTTTTGGGTTTTTGATGTTTTGTGGAAATAAATTCATAGATACTAAATTATAAAAAAATGAAAATTTATTCAAAATTGATCATTGTGAAAATTCTTATCATTCTTAATAATAAATTGGAAAACAAAATGAAAAAAAATGAGTAGATATACTTATAAAAATATTCAAATGGACAAATATACATACATAAAATTAACTAATTTATTTTAGAAAAATCATAAAAAAATTAGCGAGCTTGCCCATATTAATTCCTAAATATTTTCTTGACACCAATCGACACTAATCTAGATACCATCCACTTATTTAAACAACATCCTTGAAAATAATTGATAACTAATCTTGTCTTAAATGTTTGGCAGGCACCAGTTGGAGCTATCTACTTCACTGGAGAGCATACAAGTGAGAATTTTAATGGTTACGTCCATGGTGCTTATCTTGCAGGTATTTTTATCCAACCTATGTTGTCTTTTTCTTTTCTCATTGATATAATAATATTGTAGTATAATTTATTTTAATTGTAGATTTGAGGTATATTTTAGAATTTAATAGACAATAGAAAACAAAACCAAACAATTAATTAGTTCCATTATTTCTCCCATGCACACTCTAGTATTTCTCTCATACTTCATATTGCAAAATATTTCCAAAATCTGACTGTATTGCTGACTATTTGTGATCAGGTATAGACACTGCCCACATGCTGTTGGACTGCATTAATAAGGGAGATAATTGCGACAGCAAATCTCATGGAGAAACTCCAGCTAAGAACGAGTCTTCCTGTGATGCAGAGATTCAGCAGAGGGTAAACGTTGATTTGCTTTGTATTAGTATAGAATCTCACATCATCATAACTTTTGGTGAAGGGTTGGATATACCCAATTTCTTGAAAGCTGATATATCTACTTTTGTAATATGATCGACAGGTGAGGAAGGTCGGAAGTTCTAGACGACGATATTTTCCAGTTAAAGCGTGAATAAAGGAAGCGTTCAGCTCGTGACCAGAAAGATATATATAGAACTGATTTTTATTGATGTTTTGATTGCAACCGAATAGCAGAAATATGTGGGGAACATAATGCTATATCAATAATGTATTCTATTGAATATCGCTGAAACCTCAGCATCCTATTTATATTTGTTGAGTAATGCTGCACCAGGGGTCGAAGTATCAATTTTTCCTTTGCAGAATAGTTATGTTTAATATGATATTTAGAAAACTGTTACTATTATTTTGGTATTAAATCAAGAATATATATAGATAGAAAAATATATATATATATATAATAGTTGTTTAGTCTAAGTAGTTGTTCTAAAAGTTATGGAAATTTTGGTTATTTTTGTAGATCCAAGTTATAGTTGTTAAATGTTAAAATTTTAGGTGTCTTCAACGTTTGTAATGGTGCTGAATCTATTTCTACCATCAAAAACATTATTCAAACACTGTCTTTACAAGATTTTTTAAATTTTGTTGCCCAGCTTTCGGCCACTTTTGGCCATCCAGCCAATTCTTCTTCCTAGATAGAGTACTTTTATAATATTTAAAAATTTTAATTACAATTAAAAATAATATTTTGTGAATATTTTCAAAATATTTTATTATAAAGTAATAAAGAATATTGTTTAATCTCAACTATATTATTTACTTGATAATTGAAAATAATTACTAAATTTAAGAATGTCACGTTTCATGGATTTGAAGTTTAAAAGCAATTTTAATATTAATATTTATGAATATTTTCAAAATATTTTATTATCAAGTAATAAAGAATATTGTTTAATCTCAACTATACTAAAATAATTAGTAAATTCAAGAATGTCATGTGTTCATGGATTTCAAGTTTAAAAGCAATTTAGAAATTATTAAAAAGGAAAAAGTGAGTTTCAAAATCTTTCTTTTGAGACTTGATTGGCAATCAAGTTGTATTTTATATAAATATAAATACAGTTATGTTGATGTTGAAAGCTTATGTGTAGAAAACTATATTAGTGACCCTTACAAAGGAATAAATAAATAAGGAGTGTGACCATTACAAAGGATGTAAGGAAAAATTGTGAAGGTTAAAGAAAATTTAAAAAAAAAATTATTAATTATTATAGAGGAGGAAGTAAAATTTGGAATAAATAGATTAGAATAAAGTAAAATGAAATTATTAAATGATTAAATTAGAAATAAATTATAATTATAAAACTAATCAAAATGGCAAAAAAATGGTTTTAAGGGGTGTAAAGGAAATGTGAATGATAATAAATATTAAAACAATCAATTAATAATTATTAATATTATGGGGAAGTTAAATTAGAATAATTATAAGAAGAAAATTATTAAGTTGTAAGGCGTTTCCTTTCAGAGGAACTTCCCTCATGCCCACATGTTATCACTTTGCATCATTAGATTATATGTTAGATGATTGGAAGATGTTCAGTTGCTCGATCATCACGGGCGAGGTAGTTGGAACGAATGATCTCAATATCTTGATGAAGGTGTCCTTGCCTTCTTGAGCAACCCTCCGCATCCCCATTTGCACCAGTGTAACAATTTCTTTATCTTCTAGAAATATGCACGAGCTTTAGGGCTTTTCAATACATGATCTTTCATGGACGAGGCAACCAAACGAGATGTGGCATAATACTGACTGCCATGGTCATATTTTTTAAGTGAAGTAATAAACAATAATAAAATGATAAATATTGAGATGGACAAATAACTTGAATAATGATTTGTGGAGCAAAAGTAAAGTGAGTTCTAAGTGCCTGGCCAGCGTATCAACAATTTCATGGAGGAGTGCAATCACAGTTTTGTTTTGCCTTGAAAGATTGAAGTCATAAAACTTTCAGCCCAAGAGAACATGTTCCTTGATTCTTGTGTTCAATGTGATTATGAACAGGTTGTGTTGTCGAAAGTAATATCAAGGTTGATTCCCACTCCATGATCATAATGAGGCCAATACTTTCTTGCTTTTAAGACTACACATATTCGACCAGCTTCTTCTTTCAGAACGAATTTATCTGATAAACTATATTGTACCTTAAATTATTAGGTTGTTTTGAGGATGTCCACGAAGTGCTACAAAAGACGGTGAAATGAACAAATGAGTGTGTTAGTCAATGGAACTCTCAATTGCTCAATGAGAATTGTGTTGTGTTGCTCGCCTCATGTTTCACTCACTACAAAAGAAAAAAAAATCTTAGAGGCTTGACTACATTTATTTATCTGACTTGTACTACACTACCAAGAGTTCTTCATGCACTTACACCCTCAGGTATTTTTTAGCATTCTTCATGGTACAAAGAATCTGAATGCATTGCACTATCAATTATTTTTAAGCATTCTTCACTGTACTGTCAAAGTTATATTGTGATTTACATTCTTGATCTACTCATTTCTTCCATAGCCCTACCTCTTGTCTCAAGATGATTACTCTTTGTTTAATATGAACAAGTAGACTGCATTAAATACATATTCTCCCTTTCTTTAGGGCGAATATTTTCTTCATCCATGTAGCCATGGAAATATGGAGAGTATACATGTATAACAATGTTGAATCACCACAGTTCACCTGCAAACACATTGATTCGTAGTAGCATCATTGCCTTTCATTCTTATCAAGGATTAAAGAAGGAGTGTGGAATCTCTTCAGAAGATGCTTGAACACTCAAAATAAGAAAGATAAAACAATTAATAAATGAAACTCACAGTCCTCAGGTGAGGAGACCCTGAGGCTATCACAACATTTCTTTCATTCATTGAATAATAAAACAATACAAATCTTATAGGAGTACATTTAGTTAGGGAGATCAAACAAATGCATGGAAATTAGGATCTAAACCCTAAATACACACACAATCAAAACTACCTAACGAATCCATTCTCCATTATTTTCAAGTTTCCCCCTTAATTGAGAAATGATTTATTTCCACAACTAATATCTCCCTAAACAACTCAAATTTTATCTTCCCAAGGGGCTTAGTGAAAATATCAACAAAATTTTCACAAGTATTACAATATTCAAGAAAAACTTATTTGGACTATATCTTCTCTCTAATCAAATGAAACTAAGCATAAACATGTTTTATTCTTGCATGATACATAGGATTGTTTTCCAATTTGATCAAGATTTGGTTATCACATTTGATCATTGTCACCTTCTTTTGTTCTTCTCCAACATCTTGAAGAACTCTCCTCAACCAAACAACTCCACAAGTTGTTGCACACAAAACTTTATATTCTACCTCAATAGCTGACAATGATACGGTTGGTTGCTTCTTTCTACTACATGAAATAATCTTGGATCCAATGTTAAAATCATAACCTGTAGTAGATCTTCTATCATCTAGATTTGTTGTAAAAAGGAATTACTAAGAGGGGGGGTGAATCAGTAACAGTGAGGTTCTTAAAAATTTTACTGAATATGTTTTTAGTTATTTCCTACATTGTTTGATACTTATGAGAGCATTCATACATAAAACAAATGAGCAGAAAGATGAAACATTCATATGTACATACAATCCATCACATTAGCAGCATACACATATTGACACCAACATTTTCACATGGAAACCCAAAGTGAAAAAACCGCCAATTTGTTTGTTGTTATTATGTAAATTAAGCACCTACTTAATTACATCAGTTTGTTTGTGAGCACCCACTAACAGGAGGTATCGACCCCCTTAGGATAGCAAGCACCTACTTGCTGAGAGGCACCAACCTCTTATGAATGTAGGCCACTACCTTCTCTTGCCACTATTCTAATTTTCATACAATTTTCAAACTGAAAATAGAGGACATACAAATATAGAAAAGTACCAAACTGGTTTACTGCAAAATCAACTTCTGCTCTCGATCCTCCACTATTTCGTCGTCTCTCTCGGCCTCATGCAACAACTCCCTATTCTTTGCACTTTTGTGTCCTATTCGACAAGCTCTCTGTAACACACTACTCTAGTTCAACACTTGGGCTAGTTGCTCTGCTCACACACACTTTGCTCTCATTATTCAAATCTTGCAACAATACTCTCTTCCCCCCTTTTTTCAATAGCAATCACTAGTTTTGTTCATATATTGTACACTACTCAAAGTTTTCTTTACTGCATGTTGCCTCACTTCCTGAGTGTACCTATGTATAGCTCTTCTATGTTGATGTTGTGTCTGATGCTGCAATTTTGCTACCTCATTAAACTTTGAATATGGGCAGTTGAGAACTTTACCGACTCTCTGTGGTTCTTCATGATGAGAATTGATTCTCAGTCAATCTTGCACACTTCAACCAGGAACTATCCTCTCTGTGAAGCAATCTCCTATCCTTGAGTCTCTCCTTGCTTATTCATGGCTCTTTGAGCTTAAATGTACCTCAGGATGGCCCTTTTTTCTTTACCTCGAGATAAGCTTGACACTCTTATCTACGACTCATTGTCCTTGTTGCCTTGACACAACGATCTCTACCTACGTCATTAACTCCATTAACTAACTCCTTTGATTTGTATTTAATCTCAAGTTGGGGACCCATTCATCCTGCAGTACCTTTGTACAGCGATATCGAGGCTTCCCATATCATAACTTATGTTAAAAGAGACTTTACAAAATTGTGATGTCACGAGAGTTCAAGCCCCTCCATGCTTAGCCCCTTCTTGTGTTTTCATATGACGGGGGGCTTTACACTTAGGTGCTAAGGCTCCCAGGCTCCTACCAGGGGCCTATCTCCTTATGTATTTGCTCTCCCTCTTGGTTCTTTGAGCTAAGTGCCATCCACATCAGAGTTATTCTACATCGTAACTTTTTCAAATTAATTATAGAGGAGTTCTCATGTTTCAACCTCCGAAATATTTTTCACGTGGCATCGCACAACACTTAGGTGCTAATCTCTTCTCTATTTCCTTGGTCCTTTGGTTCCCCTCGACCACATGCCAAATAATATCGAAGCCCCCGGTATCGGTATTCCTCTCCAAATTACAATTTTGCAGGAGTTCCAAAATTCTGACCTCCGAAATACTCCATAGCACCTTGGTGCTAAGTCTCGCTTCTACGCCCTTGGTTTTCTGGGTTTCCTACAACGGAGCGCTAGTCCACATCAGAGCTCCTTTATCTAATCGGAGATTTTTCTTAAGAATTCAATGAGAGGTTATGAAATCCTAACCTCTGATGTTACAACCTCTGAGATGATGTCATCCTGATATCATTACTCCACGTAGCACCTACTTAGTGGTGACATGTGTCACCCAGATTTTCCCCAATAGGTTACTGAAAATCCTGAATCAAACTGCCATGTGTCCACCGTACAGTTGTGTCATGCTAACATCATCTACCATGTGAACTTCACATGAACAATCAATTGTCGCCATGTGTCCTACCATAGGAGAGAGAAAGGGCCTCTTCAAGCCTTGGTTTCATGATGAATTTCTTTGTTAATTCCTCTTCCTTACAAACCTTGGCGCTCTCAAAGAATTGCAATTGACAGGAGTTACGGGGTTCCTTCCTCTGATGTTCTAAGCCTTCTGATATTCCTTCCTCCGGCGTTTTGATGGCCATATGCTCTGAGGTTTTGATGTTCTCCTGCTCTGTGGTATACCGAGCTCCACTCTGACCTCCAAAATGTTGATATGTCATGCCTTTCCGATATCAAGTTTCGAGGCTCCAACCTTCCGAAATTCGGCTTCTCATATTTGGCCTACTCCAAGCTCTTAATTGTCAACCTGCTCTGATATTTCGGGTTATGAAATCTCTAGGGACGAAATTCAACCTGCTTTGGACTTTAAGACCCTAACTTCGACAATCAATATTTTTTTATCTAAGATGTCATTTATGGACTTCCACATACTATTGGAAATATCTTTCAAAGCACTAACCAATTGTCCTAATTCCATGATTATTTGAGCTAATATATTAAGGTAGAATCTCCTCCAAATTCTGGGACTCCCAACCACTGTAGTCCTCTTTTTATGGATTCTCCAGTAAGCCTGCTACGATGATGATTCTCAACAAGATTACTGTAGCAACCATAGGACTCCTCCTAAGCTTGAAATATCAAGCATATCAAATAAGTCTAGCCTAATTGACATCAATGTCAACACACTTGTAGCCACTACCCATCCATACACTTCCAACTATCCAACAATCTCCCCCTTTGGCATTAATGGCAACAACATAATCTCCCCCTGAAACCAATCATGGTCTTATTTATGGATTCTCCATTACAATAGTAATCTTCTCCCCCTTTGGCATCAATGGTAAAGGATCCTTTCAATAAATCCCCCTAAACCATTGGAACCTACTCTTAAATTGATCCCACGTGTTAAGTCGCTACCAACACATAACAAAATTGAGTCATTTGGTGATCCAAAAATGGATCCTGGATAAGCCTCTAAGTCTAAAAGACTTAAGAGGTAAAAGGTGCCAAATGGCACAAATCCTTTGTAAATCAGAGGAAAATGAAAGTTGTTGGCTGCTATCAAAAATAGTCTCATTGCAGATATCTCCTCATTCTAAATCCAACACAACTTGAATGGGTGAAAACAGAATTCAGATGAAGGAGTTATCATAAAATAAAGCTGACCTTTTTCAAAGGAAGAAGGATCAAAATCCCTTAAAAAGGGATTCTAAAAACCCTCTAAGTCTTCAAAATCCTCATAAATGATAAAAACCATCACAAAAGGAGGACCTCTTAACAATTCGGATTACACTATTGGGCCTTAAAAATATGAAGAAATGACGGAAATGAGGCCTATCGGAGGCTTTAATATTGAACGCACAGGGGCTGTCGAATCTGGCCGATCAATGGTCCAGATCCGATCGGCAAACACAATTGACGATTGGAGTCAGCGGGCAATTGAAGGCATAAAGTGCAATGGGACGGGGCCGATCTTATACCGCGATCACCGATATCGGCAGATCGCATCGCAACATCGCATCGGCGAATTACAAAGGAGCAGGGATATGTTATATACATATATGTTATGCAATGACCGGACCTGACGGCAATATGAACTAGGTTTGATATATTTTGAGATCTGCCAAAGCCATTTTTTTACATTGATTTCACCGTTTTAATGGAATTTTAAAATACAAAGGGAAACCTTGGAATAAGGCATTGATGACTTGTGATGGCGACTTATGGGTAGAGCCGATAGGAATATAGTGCACAATTAAGGATTTTTGAAGTCCGATAAGTAGATATTTGGAGGATTTGCCGTGTTTTTGCAGCATTTCTATGTGTTAACGAAAAAGGGAATTTTCAAGGATTCAAAGCGTCAATGGCTCCTTCCATTGCAAAATAGGTGGCATTCATCCCCAAGGGCATTTAACAACGATGGCTAACTCCTAGAGAAGGGATTCGAGTAGACAAAACAGGAAGACAAAGAGCCGAGAGTGAAAATGAACAGGCAGAGCGATTTGGCTTAAAAGCCATGAATATCAAAGACAGAGGGTTGGTTGAGTTGCTACTGAGTTATTGATGGTGGTCGAGTTGTTTTTTGTTGCTGAAGGGGAAGCCAAAGCAGGAAGCTAAGGCAAAGGAGGCAGTGAAGAAGCCAAAGAGGTAGCACAGAAGTAAAAGGCAGCCAAGGGAGTCACTTAGAGTTCAAGTGGAAAGCCCAGAGAGTTATAGACTGATAGAGGGCAGAGAAAAGCCAGAGCTAAAGAGCCCGATCCAAAGCTAAAGAGCCAGAGTCAGAGCCGAGAGCCAGAACCAAGAGCCAAAGAGCCAGAGTCAGAGCCAAGTGCTAGAACCAAGAGCCAAGAGCTAGAGCCAAGAACCAGAGCGTCGAGAGCTAAGGGATAAAATGGTGTCTGAACCCACTGTTTATGTGTAGAACAGCAAAATTTGAGCCAACGAGCTTGTAAAAAGACTTATACCATAATCCCAGAGAGCCTAGTTGAGTTGACTAGAGCTCACGAAGATGTAGCCCAAGAAGTGTGGGTGAACTCCTAGTTAAATTGTCATTTCTGTGTGTGTTTTATTGCTACATTATCTCTACTATTTTATTTACTGTTATATGCATTTATATATCAGTTTCAACACATTAATTTACAACACATAATCAATTTAAAACAAATACAAGCATACACCTATATTTTCAAGCATTTCTTAATTCCGCATTGGTTAATCAATAAGACTTGGGAATATTTAAAGCTTTGAAAGTGGGAGAGGTTCTTGTAAGTTGGACAAGAAGCCTAAGTGCCCCATTTTCAGATTAGGTGGTATTAGAGCCTAAGTTTGATTAACCCCACCTTCAAGGAAGGTTATATTAGAATGCTTGATTGATAGAGCAAAGACTACTTGTCTGAAAGGTGTTTGAATAGAAAGAGGTTGATTGTATGCTTGTTTTGCAAACTACCTATTTTCTGAGTTTTCAAAGGTGGAGGGAAAGCTATTGATAGCTCAGTCTAGGAAGGACAATAGGAAGAAGGGTTGAAAGCATTCTTCTATCCCAAAGGACCTCAAATCAATCCTTGAAGCACAAGAGGTTTGTTGCAAAATATTGTTGAATAAGCTCTTTATTTATCTTGTTGAAGTTTTCTTGTTCATTGACATAATGACAACTTCTACAAGTGGGTCCTCAAATTCTATGTTCTTCACAAAACTATTTGATGAAGACATGAAGCAAGAATTGTCCACCATGATGGATATGGTGAGAGAAATGTATGAGGATGGAAGGAAGAGAAGCATGATTAGAGAGCAGTTGAATTCCATGAAGGAAGAGTAGCAATTGCTTGCTGACAAATTGCAGGAAATGGAGAGGCAACTTCAAATTGAAAATATGAACCTAAAAAGGATGCATGATTTGGAAACATAGCTCTTTGTTTCCCAAGAAGCCTTAGTCAAGTATCAGCTTGAAGAAGAGGTAAACCATTCCAGTTTGTCTTCAAATTCTTCTGAGAATGCTTATATTGGTTCTTTCGAAAAACATACTAAAGGCATAGGTTCCAAGCTAATTTCCAAGATGGGCTATGAAGGAAAGGGCTTGGGTAAGCATGCACAAGGTATTGTTGAACCAATAATGGTTGAGGAAAGGCCTAAGTATTTGGGTCTTGGCTATGGACAGTCTTATGGAGAGAATTACAAAGCTACCATGAATGCCATTGAAACAATCCCCAAGGAGTTTCATTTCATGTCCTCTACCTCAGAAGTGTGAAGGTTGTATTCAACAGGAATACAATAGCTTGAAACATCATTTGTAGAATGCAGGTGTTCAGGAGCACATATTAAACCAGAGAGTTTGGGAGACTCCAACAACCTTGACGAGATTTATGGTGTTCCAAAGGGAGCCACTGCTTCATTTGCTTCACCTCCGCATGAAGGCAATAAAGGTGAAAGAGAAAGGTATAAATCTGGTTCTAAACATATTCCTTTTGATTTTGCAAAGCATGATGAATTTCCACATATGTATGGGAAAAGAATTGCATGTTCCTTTTGTGGTTTGGATAACCATGATGTTTCTAGATGTTGGAAGAGAATGGCCACATACAGGAAGCAGAAGAAGGAAAAGAAGCAAGAAGCCAAAGGTCCATTGGAAAAGGAAAATCATGTTGTCAAGAGGATGCACATGCAGTGCACTTACTTCCATAAGCAAGGACATCTTACTACAAAATGTTGGACTTTGAATCCAGGAATTATTCCACAAAAACTGAAGAAAGTGGAAAGAGAAGATGGCAGAAATGGAAGTGAAGATTCAAATAATGATGTGTCTCAGAATGATTCACATGATGATGCTAATGTGGAGACAAAGGTAGTACCTTTGAAATGGATTGGTAAGGAACAGTTATAGTTCTTATCCGATTAAGATTGCATGTCTATTGATGCATCTACATTATATTTCATTTCAGCTTCAAAAGTACAGTGTGCTTAAGTGAAAGTTGAAGGATGAAATGCATGCATGAGCTGAGATGCATGAACACAGGGATGTTGATGATTTCCTTGTTTTTGAACATGTATGTGTAATTAACTTGCAGGGTTGATTTCTTTGACATGCATGTGATGCCATGTTGACTTGGGAGAAGTTAACTTGGTCTCCATATGGAGATAATGATGAAGTGTTTCATCTTTGGAAAAAGAGTCCTAATGGTCTTTTTCTACATGCTTGACTTGAAGAGTCATTTGTTTAAAGGCATGTTTTGTGGGCTTGTTATCTAGTCCATCATTTGTATGCAAATGAAGATATGGAGGTGTTCACAAGCTGTCGAATCTGTTTCTTTTGCTGAAGTAGGAATTTAGGCCATCTAGTTGTTGTCTGTGTTTTTGTTGCTGTTAACAGTTGTTGTTGACAACCTTTCAAACAGGTACAAATGAAAGTTTGTGGAGAAGATGTACTTCACATTTGTTTGAGCCACCTTTGATCAATGATCAAGGCAAAGAACTTCAAACCAACTTCTATGACCAGTTCAACATAAGTTTTGTAGGAAGGCAAGGAGGAAGGCATTTCTTCCCAAGAAGACCAGCCCATCCAAGAAGGGAAGTGGTCAGAAACCTTGGTTCAGAGGCACTATGTAAAGGCAAGTGTAGGGAGGTTGAAAGGAGAGGGTGAGTCACTCTCATTTACTATTCAAATCAGTATATCAGTCTTTTGGAGACCAAAAGTTCTCTTAGTGGGAAGGCGCAATCCAAAAATGGATCCTGAATAAACCTCTAAGTCTAAAAGACTTAAGCGGTAAAAGGTGCCAAATGGCACAAATCCTTTGTAAATCAGAGGAAAATGAGAGTCACTGGCTACTATAAAAAATACTCTCACTGCAGAGATCTCCTCATTCTGAATCCAACACAACTTGAATGGGAAAAAACGGACTTCAGATGAAGGAGTTATCATAAAATAAAGCTGCCCTTTTTCAAAGGAAAAAGGAGCAAAATCCCTTAAAAAGGGATTCTAAAAATCCTCTAAGTCTTCAAAATCCTCATAAATGGTCAAAACCATCGCAAAAGGAGGACCTCTTAACAATTTGGATTATGTTATCGAGCCTTAAAATTATGAAGAAATGGTGGAAATGAGGCCTATCAGAGGCTTTAATAATGAATGCATAGGGGTCGTTAGATCAGGCCGATCAACGGTCCACATCCAATCGGCAATCGCAATCAGTGGTGGCAGTTGGTGGGTAGTTGGAGGCATAAATTGTGATGGGACTGGGCCGATCCGATACCATGATTGCCGATATCGGCGGATCTCAATGGGTGCTAGCACAAACCATGCTATATGGGAAAGACCTCGAGCTTGAGCGATTTGCGATTGCGACAAGTCACATCGCATCACCGAATTACAGAGGAGCGGGGATATGTTATATACATATATGCGATGTGATGACTAGACCCGAAGGCAATATGAACCGGGTTTGATATATTTTGAGATCCGCAAAAGCCATTTTTTACGTTAATTTCACCGTTTTAATGAAATTTTAAAATACAAAGAGAAACCTTGGAACACGGCATCGGCGACTTGCGATGGTGACTTATGAGTGGACCCAATAGGAATATAGTGCACAATTTAGGACTTTTGAAGTCCGATAAACAGAGATTTGGAGGATTTCATGTGTTTTTGCAGCGTTTCTCTGTATTAATGAAAAAGGGTCGTTTCAAGGATTCAAAGTGTCGGTGGCTCCTTCCATTGTGAAATAGGTGGCATTCATCCCCAAGGGCATTTAGCAATGATGGCTAATGCCCAAAGAAGGGATTCGAGCGGACAAAATAGGAAGACGAAGAACCGAGAGGGAAAATGAACTGGCATCACGATTTGGCTTAAAAGCCATGAATGTCAAAGACAGAGGGCTGGCTGAGTTGTTGCTGAGTTATTGATGGTGGCCAAGTTGTTGTTTGTTGTTGAAGGGGAAGCCAAAGTAGGAAGCTAAGGCAAAGGAGGCAGCAAAGAAGCCAAAGAGGCAGCGCAGAAGCAAAAGGCAGCCAAGGGAGTCACTTGGAGTTCAAGTGGAAATCCCAGAAAGTTGTAAACTGATAGAGGGCAGACAAAAGCCAAAATTGAAGAGCCAGAGCCAGATTCAGATCCGAGAGCCAAGAGCCAGAGTCAGAGCCAAGAGCCAGAACCAAGATCCAAGAGCCAAAGCCAAGAGCCAAAGTTTCGAGAGCCAAGGGATAAAATGGTGTCTGAATCCACTTTTTATGTGTAGAATAGCAGGAGTTGAGCCAAAGAGCTTGTAAAAAGACTTATACCATAATCCCAGAGAGCCTAGTTGAGTTAACTAGAGCTCACGAAGATGTAGGCCAAGAAGTGTGGGTGAACTCCTAATTAAATTGTTGTTTTTGTGTGTGTTTTATTGCTGCATTATCTCTGTTGTTTTATTTACTGTTATATGCATTTATATATCAGTTTCAGCACATTAATTTACAACACATAATCAGTTTAAAACAAATACAAGCATACACCTATATTTTCAAGCATCTCTTAATTCCGCGTTGGTTAATCAATAAGACTTGGAAATATTTAAAGCTTTGGAAGTGGGAGAGGTTCTTGTAAGTTGGATAAGAAGCCTAAGTGCCCCATTTTCAAATCATTTGGGAAGATGAATCACAACTCCTATATGCTTCCTAAGATATTCAAAGGGTTCTCTTACTAGTGGCTTAGTAAATATATCTGCAAGTTGGTCTTTAGTGGCCACATATTCAATTCTAACAACATTGGCTGCAACTTGTTCCCTTAAGAAATGGAACTTAATAGGGATATGCTTGGTCTTTGAATGCATGATTGGATTCTTAGAGATGTTGATGGAACTAGTATTATCACACATGATTGAAATAAGATCAGTCAACTCTACCTTAATGTCCTTCAAGGTTTGCTTCATCCATTGTATTTGTGATCAATAGGTGGCAGTTGTAATATACCCTGCTTCAGTTGTTCATAAAGAGATGGAGGCTTGTTTCTTGTTGACCCATGACACTAACCATTTTCCCAAGAATAATGTTGCACCTGATGTGTTTTTCCTATCATCAATAATACCTTCCCAATCAGCATCAGCGTAGGCCTTTAACTTAAATTATCTTCTCTTAGCATACGACAGTCCATAATTTTTTTTTCCTTGAAGATATTTGAAAATACTTTTGACAGTGATAACATGACTTTCACGAGGGAGAGATTGAAATCTAACCACAAGGCCTAATGCTTGAATGATGTCTGATCACGAAGTTGTGAGATACAACAAGCTTCCTATCATGGATTTGTATTCATTTTGATTTACCAACATTGTTTCATCTTCTTTGCACAATTTGCAGCCTATAATCATAGGTGTGCTAACTAGCTTGCAATCTTCTAGCCCAAACTTATTCAAAGTTTCTTGTAGGTACTTGGATTGGGAGATAAACATTCCATTTTGAGATTGAGAAATTTGCAATCCCAAGAAGAAACACAACTCTCTAATCATGGACATTTCGAACTTTGTCTGCATACAGTTTGCAAATTGATGTCCCAATTGTTCCATGTCGTTTCCAAATATTATGCCATCCATGTATACTACTACAATCAGTAGATGATCACGTTCAAACTTGATGTATAAATTGTTGTGTACAATATGTTTCTTAAAGCACTGTTACAGAAGGTATCGATACAATCTTGCATACCAAGCTCTCGGATCATGTTTTAGTCCATACAGGGCCTTTTTAGTTTTCACACAAACTCCTTACCTTTGGCGAGCGTGAATCCTTATGGCTGCTCAATATAAACCTCTTCTTCCATATCTCCAAAGAGCAATGCAGACTTTACATCCATCTGATATACCTTGATATTTTTGTGGCTGGAAAAGACAAGAAACATTATTATAGCTTCCAATATCGATATTGGTGCAAAGGTTTCCTCGAAGTCTACCCCTTCTATCTGGGAATACCCTTTTAGACCAATTGAGCCTTGTTCCTAATTACCTGATCCTACTCATTTATCTTATTTTATAAAACCCATTTGGTTCCAATGATGCTTTTCTCTTTAGGTCTTGGAACAAGCTCCCAAGTGTTATTCTTTTCAATTTGGTCAAGTTCCTCATTCATAGCTCTCACCTAGAACTTGTCCTCACTTTCCTGACTTATATTTTTAGGCTCAATCTGAGACAATAGAGAAATATTTGCACAAATTGAAATTACAACAAGTTTCCTCCTAGTATGAACACCATGTCTTTGATCTCCAAGAATCTAACTCTCAGGATGTTCCTTATGTACATACTTGGAAGGTGTTTTGGGCCTTGGAGTTATGCTCATTTCCTCACCTTCATTATCTGAATATGTTTCTTCTTTATTTGAGGGTTCAATATCTAAATTTTCTTCTCCACCTGAGTTCACAGTTCCCTGGGAGGACTTGGTTTGTGAAGCAATTTCATCTACTAATATATCGATGCAAACTTCAACCCTATTTATCCATTTGTTGTAACACTGGTATCCTTTGCTTCGATCAGAGTACCCAAGTAATATGCCCTTATCAGTGCATGAATCAAATTTTCTAGGATTTTTATCATTCCTTTTGATAAAGCATTTGCTCCCAAACACCCTGAAGTGTTTCAGTGATGTAGGTATTCCCTTCCATAACTCATAGGGGGTTTTATCATTGTTAGGCCTGAGTTGATTTTTGTTTCATAAGTAAACTACTACTTGATTTTCTTCTCCCCATAATATGTGGGATATGTCAGCTTCATCCAACATAGCTCTAGTCATTTCATGTACTATTCTGTTCTTTCTCCCCACTAATTCACTTTGTTGTGGAGTTATAGCTAGTGAATATTGCCTCCTAATGCCATGCTCTTCACAGAATCCTTCAAAATCTCTTGAATTTTATTCTCCCCCTTTATCTGGTTGTAAGGATTTTATTTTTAAGTCTTAATATTTTTCTACTTGAGCTTTAAATTTCTTTAAATGCTTAAATTCTTCCGACTTTTCTTTTAAGAGCATCATCCAAGTGGCCCTAGTAAAATCATAAATGAGAAGCATGAAATACCTTTCTCCTTTTGAACTTTTTTCTCTCATTGGGCCATAATTATATATGTGAATTAGCTCCAGTATTTTAAATAAGGATAACTCTTTTGACTTGAAATGAGTCCTAATCTACTTTCCAAATTGATATGACTTGTAGATTGAGTTATCAAGCCTTGATAGCCTTGGTAATCCTCTCACAGCTCCCAGCTTGTTGACTTTTATTAAACTGATAAAATTCATATGGGTAGGCCTCCTATGCTACAATAGAGCTTCATTCATATTTATTAAATAGTAGTTTACTCTAGAGTCATCAAACACATATACATTATTGTGAGTTCTTATTACATTTCCCACTAGCTTTCCATTCTTCACATTGTGGATCTCACAGTCCTTGGATCGAAGAGTCACATCATAGCCATTATCACACATTTGGCTAACACTAAGTAAGTTGTGCTTGAGACCTTCCACAAATAGCACATTTTGTGCTTTTGTCTTTTGATCAAGACTGACTATGCCTTTACCTTTAATTCTTGCCAGAGCATTATTACCAAACGTGACATTATCCCCTCTGTCCTTTCCTTTTAGCGATAGAAGCTTACTCTTATCCCTAGTTGTTACACAGTATTTTGTCACATTTCCAACTCTATACCTGAATTATTCTCCTTTATGCCATTGTCATCAAAAATGTCATAAAGAAATGAAAGATGTGTAAACTCATTCACCATGAATTATATGCTCAATACATCCCTAAAGAGATTGAGAACTAATGTCTTGAAGAAATTCTGGAAAATATTGTGAAAAAAACCTATTTGCAAGCCCAACACTACTCTTAGCAGGCAAACTCATGCTGGTACCCTTTGGTCTAACTATTAGCTAGCGCTCACAGTGCAACTTTGGATAGGAAAATCCGTGTTGATCCTCTTCAAGTAGTTTCTCCAAAAATGGAGCAGAAGCTTCTCTTACTAGAAGCCTCGAGAATGGAAATTTGGTAGTTATTAGATGAAGATATGGTTGAGTACTCCCATTTTGAGTCCTTGATCCTACCTTAAGGGACCTTCCCCTTGAAATGTGGACCTTACTCCCTCGTTTTTGGATCCATAACTCCCTCTCCCTCACTATAAATATGTTCTTCACTTTCCTCAATGGGTTGGTCACTGTTGGTTTCCATTCTTCTGCTCAATTGTGCTTAGATGCTGCCATTTTGGTGAGAGAGGAAAGGAGAGCTTGTTAAGTTTGGATTGGACTTGGAACCATCCTGAAGGAGGCCTTCAATATCAAGGCACCAGTTGTATGCTTCCCTCTTTGATCTAATCATTAATACAAAGCATGTTTTGCTTCCCATAAGTTTGTCTGTGATAATTTTTTTAGTACAATACTCCTTGATCTATTGTATAACTTATATTGGAATGCATATGCTATGATCTCTCTTGTTGTTGTCTTTTGATCTCTCTTGCAGATATTCAGATGCAAAGAATAGAGAGGAGAGAGCCTAGAAGCTAAGGGATCAGGATCATCATCAAAGTTCAAGCGCATAGGAGAGAGGTAGGCCATCTCTCTTTCCCATTCGTCATTCTAATCTAGGTTAGGGAAGTTTGCTTATTTGTCACAGTTGTTACTAGACCCACACATTGGGCTAGAGCGATCACTTCTATCCCTAGAAGGGATTTTCTATTTTAAAAAATGGCGAATTGACTAGGGAAGCCTACACCTTTTTCATCCTCCTTTCATTTTTTTCCTTCTCATTAAGTTTGGCCAACCATTAATGACCCTTTGTTTTGATTGATTTATAGTAAGTACTATGAATTGCTGATGTCTTAGGGTATCAAGTCTAGTATTTCTTCCTGGGTCTTTCTTGTTTTTTTAAATTTCCTCGCTCAACACGTGTTTTATCAGTGACATTTGTGGTGATGGTGCCTGTTTTTTCCTGTAGAGTCACACTGAAAACCCTGTCTTCCTTTGTTTACCTACGTTGAAGACCAACACGGGTTTTCCTATGAAAAGTAGTGCTGATAGCACGGGTTTTACTATGAAAAGTAGTGCTGATGACCCCTTCAACATGGGTTTTTCTATATAAAGTAGCGTTAGTCCTTGAATGTGAGCATTTTTAGGGTTTCTGCTAAAAACTCTAGTGTGTCCTGGTCTTTGAGGTCATTTCCCTACTCTGTGAGCATTAAATCTTATTTATTTTCTTTAAATTTCTCTTGGATATCCCATTCTTGGAGTGGTACAAATGGTATTTGATTTATTCTTTCATGTTTTGAGTCAATTAAAATCGTTGTTTGTTGCTTGCACAATTGGGAAAATACTAATCTGTTGTTGATTGAGCATTAGTAGTTCTTTTGCAATCGTAAAATAAATTGATCTTGCATTTATTTAGTTTTCGTTTCAAAAATTTACTTTTCATAAAAGTGCATTAGATTAGTTGCATTGAAAAGTTATTTTTTTAGATTCATCATTGAAAGTATATCACTTTTTTGGTGGTTGAAAGCTAAAGAGTACATTAGGTGCATTAAATCATTCAAAACAAAAGGAAAGTGAAAGTTCATGTAAGTGCATCTTAGTAAAAGTGAAAATCATTTTTCTCTTGAAAAGCTGCATTTAGGATAGTGAAAAGTGAAGATCATTTTTGCTTTTGGGCATTGCATTTGGAAAGAGAAAGTGGAAGTTAGTGGAAGGCATGGTGTTTGATGCACAATGTTTGATGCATTGTTGATTGAAATCTCTTCCCTTGTTAGTTTAGCTTTCATTGAAGTGAAAAGTTTCCTTTTCTCATATAGTTGCATTCTAGGATTCAGGTGACATCATTTAAGCCAAAAAATTGAAACATAATTCAAGAATAACGTTAAAATTTACTTAATTAACCTAAGGATCATTTGGAACTTAATGCAAACATTTAGAGGTCTAGGCTAGAGATGTGTTTCATTATCTATAAACCTAGAAACTGTCATTATTTGCTAGCATAGTATCCCAGGGATGAAATATCAGTCCATGTATGGAAGTATATAGGATCATTCTCCAGTACTCTCGAGTATATCGGAGGCGCTCCACTTATGGAAAGTATATGGGAACACTCTCATTGAACGGTTATGCATTAGACACTGCTAACACAGACTTGTGATCCCCGTATCGTTGCGTATATATTGGGAGACCCCATTAGGTTTCTATCTTTTAGCCATATGTAACTAATTCAGTCGTGTTGTAAACGTGATACACCAAACACAACATTTGGGGAGATTGGTCAATGTAGATTAAGTCCTTGTTTTTGGCTAAGGTGTATATTGTGGTTCATGGATACTTGGTAAACCCTCTTTCCTAGCTTACCACTCATTTATTTTGTTTTTTTAATTTCTAAAATCAATTAATTAACCATGGAACAACATCCTTCATGTGGAAATACTCCTTAGTAGATCTTAGGTTGATATTGATGGCAACATTTCTTGAGTCTATCAATCAAGGAAACCCCTCTATCGGGAATCCTATTCCTTTTTCTTCTTTTGGAAATATTGGTGCTCCCTCTATGGAAACATTATCCCTTCCTGGATTGACCACTGGTCTACAAGTTTGTTTATTTTTTACCTCGGTGATTTTGAGTGTCCAAATTGCTTTTCAACCGAGTTCTCCTTCACCTAAACAACATCAACCTCGTGTTGATCCTAAATTTGAACTCTCACCTTCTTCACCTATTTATTCACCCCATTCTTCCTCTTCGCCTGGTGAATGTATGAATTCTAGTAACCACGAAGCTAAGAAGAAGAAGAAGAAGCAAAATAAGCAACAGGACAACCAAGCAGTCGATGATACCGATGTAGTTGATGTTGAAAAATATATTCCAATCAACCTCGTAAAGAGAAATTCCCATGCAAAATTTGTAAGGGTGATCACCTTCTTCGAGATTTCCCTGGTATTCCCAAGGGCTTAGGAGTGTGGTCCACAGGTTCCCATTAACCTTTGTCATCAACCTCTAGAGATCATGCTGGTGATAAACCTTCAACTAGCAATAATAAGGTCCATGGGGAAAAGAGAAAAGTCAAATTTCCCTATAAGTCATGTGAAGGTAATCATCCCATTCACCTTTTTCCTCTTTTGGATGAGGCTTCCAAAGAGTTGGAAAACCTTACAACTTCCTAGCCTCGTCTTTCGGTTGGTTATCATAAGCTTCCCATGATCCTTTGCTAGTTGATCAAGTGATTGATCAGAAGCCATCTTTGGTCAACCTCGCTCTCTCTAATAGTGATTCTCATGAGTCCATTCTTGACCAACCATGAGTTGAGAAAATGACAAAATTTACTCCACCTTTAGTTAGCCATACATTCCCAGTAGAGAGTGAACCTCTTACTGCTCAGGTTCTTTTGGTTTCTTTAGTTTTTAATGAACTGGAGGGAAATCCTCCCATTCCCAAGGTGCATGAGAGAAATTCTCTTATTCCCATAGAGCAAGAGGACAACTCTCATGTTCCTATGACACCCCCTCCAACTATTTTAGTCACTTCTTTTTATTGGAGTTGACTGGCAAGATATTGTCTTCCGTCTTATGTGCCTTTCCATATTACAATATAAGATTACAATATGGTCATACCTAGTACAATCATAGACGAGGGTGCATATGTTAGCATTATATCCTCAACTTCTTGGAAATATTTAGGTTCTTCTTAGCTTGTCCCCGTCACCCAGAATCTGTTAGCTTTTAACAGATTAACCAATCAACCGTTAGGGATCCTTCCTAATTTACCTATTACTTTGGGAGGAAATATTGTATATATAGACGTGATGGTTATCCAAGGCCCTTTATATTTTAATATACTCCTTCGTTGTTACTATGCTTATGTCATGGGAGCTCTTTTCTCTTGTCTTTTTCGTGTGATTTGTTTCCCACATGAAGGAAGAATTGTGATCATTGACTAGCTTACATTCATTGGTCTTGAATCAACCCCCAATCAACCATCATCCTTGAATGGTTCTTATATGCAAGTGGCATCACCCCCACCACAAGTTAATTACATGGCTACCTGTTCCATGTCCACATCTACTGATGATCTAGTAGGTGATGTAGTACATCATGTATTGGGGGCATTGGAGCCCGATTTTTCATTTGGATCCCTGGACATGTATCCCTTCCAAAGTGTTGTTCTCCCATCTAATGAGAACCTCTTGGAAACCATGGTCTATTATAGTCCATGATCTAGGTTCCCATGAGGATAGTTATTTCGCTATGTTGCTCGTTAAAAAATGAAACAAGTGTCATGAGGATAATTTTATTACTATGTCAATCTCGTTAAAAAATGAAATATGTGTCATGGGGATAGTTTTTTTACTATGTCAAACTCGTTAAAAATGATATAGGTTCCCATGAGGACAGTTCTTTTATCATGTCAACCTCATTAAAAATGAAATAGGCGCCCACGAGGATATTTCTTTCACTATTTCAGCCTCGTTTAAAAATGAAATAGGTGTCATGAGGATAGTTATTTTACTATGTCAACCTCGTTAAAAAATGAAATAAGTTCCCATTAGAAGAGTTCCTTTACTTGTGTCAAGCTCATTAAACAATGAAACAAGTTGTCATGAGCATGATTCTTTTCCTGTGTCATGCTTGTTAAAAAATGAAATAAATCCCTTTCAATTCAAGACTTTGATTAGATTTTGTAAAATCCCAGTTGAGTCTTTCACTTGATCTCCTAAGTGAACCTTCATTCCATCCACTTGTTAGTAACCAGTAGTCTACTTAGGTGAATGAAATGAATCTTGCGGGGTGTTTACCTCGAATTGATTCATTATGATGGGGGCATGCAAACTTATCTCAAGTATAGTTTATCTTTGTTTCAAGCTTGTGTAAAAATGAAACCAAACCCAAGCATAGTTTGTTTATGTTTCAAGCTTGTGAAAAAATGAAACTATCTTCAAGCATCCTCAAGCATAGTTTCCCATGTTTCAAGCTTGTGTAAAAATGAAACCATTCCCACTTTACCTCTCGTGATTGCCATCTTTATTAGCCTATTTTTTCTAGACGAGCCTTGGTTTTTTCATTCCATCATCACCATCTCTTTGGTCGATCATACACTTTCATTTGGTTTTTTGCCCTTGTGTGAGTAACATCTGCGATGAGTGGTCTTATTAGCCAATATCTTGACCTTTACATGTTTTGAGAAGTTCCATCATCATCGGAACCATTTTCTACCTTTTATACCACTCGTTCCTCCAAGTGGAGTCCTCTTTCAACTCTTTCCAGACTCCAAAACTATGAAAAGATTATCGAGCACTTGTCTTTTTGAACCCGTAAAATTAAATGAAAAGACATCTACTCAGTATAAGTTAACCCTTTTCTGGACTAAGATAGACTAGCTACGAAAAATGAATACCTTAGTTGAACATGGCTAAACGGTTCTCTTGAATATTGTTTTCTAACTTTTCAGATTCCAGAGACTATCTACGAAAATGGACCTCTAGACTTTTCTTTTCTACCTATTTTTCAAACTCTCTAAACATGAAAATGATGTCAAGTTACCTCTCCATCAAACTCGTAAAACTTAAACGGCGTGGGACTTGTCACCATGACGAGACTGAGTTACTCCATCCTAAGGCTCGTTAAACTAACTAGGATGGATTCATCCGAAGGACGAACTTATATGACAAGCATATAGTATCCTCTTCAATCTTGTGATTAAAAATAAAGAGGTACTCACTAGCGATAGTGGAGGAAAATGGAAGTAAACATGTCCTATGTTTTGTGTAAAGGCAGCATGTCACTCTTGAACATGACACTCATCTGCATCTCGTGTTGGGTTTGAGATATCCTCTCCAAGCCACTTTCCTTCTTGGATTTTGGAAATCCATATTCCTCTGATTCGATCACCCTTGTTTTCATCATGACCTCTGATTCCATTTTGAGTCAAGTGTTGCCGAACTTCAAAGTCGTGTCACTGATATGTTCAAGAGAAGTCTTATCTGCAAAAGTCAAACCTCTTATACCTATGTGACCCTATCTGCAACAATCTTGAATCACTCATATCATTTTGAGATATTCTATGTTTCATGTCAATGATGTGGTAAACATTATGGCCCTCCTTCGATGGATCAAATCATGTTGATTTCAACCCATTATCCAGGAAGTTGATTTAGAAACTCCCTTTTAGTATCTTGGAGCTTGCATGCCTCAATGGCCTTCAATCTATTGGGTTGTGTTATATTCTTTCCATGACTAGCCCACGTAGTTAACCGGGGGGTTAGAGGGGGGGCGGAGCCCCCCCTTCGTTGCACTGATTGCGTAGCATGGGGGTCATAGGGGGTTTGAGAGGTGCAGCTATCCCCACTTTATGGGGTTTGAGGCAACGCCCTAGACAATTTTGGTTTTGGAACCTATGTTAGGTTGGGTGACCTACCTATGGTTTTGTGCATGATTTTCGCACATGTTTTTTTGGACGTGATGGTTTTTGGTCCATGGTATTGGACATAATGGCTTTTAGTCCATGGTATTGGATGCTTCGGCATGTATAAATATGTATCATAACATTAAAAGGAACATAATGAAAAATCAAGCTAGTAGTCCCAGTTTTGGGATCCAGGGGAAAATATCTGTGTATATGTGTTTTATGTGTTATGCTCTCGCATTGTTTATTTTCTATGTTTTAGAATTTTTATGTAGGCAATTTTTGTACAGGGTTAAAACCTACATTTGGTATCATAGTTGTTTTGGCTTCAAGGGGACGCCTTTGTTGCTGAGGGGTTTTGCTCGAGCCTATGGTAGACCCTATTCAGTGGGAGATATGCGAGATCGATTCTGGTGGTGAAATAAGATGGCAAGCAATGGAAAGATAGAGATCGAGAAATTTAATGGTCAGAGTTTTCAGTTGTGGAAACTCAAGATGGAGGATCTGTTGGTGGATAAAGATCAGTGGATCGTGATAGATCTGGGTATTAAACTAACAAGAGTGTCCAATGAAGAATGGGAGAAGTTGGATCAAAAGGAAGAGAGCACAATATGATTGTGTGTCTCAGATTCAGTATTGTTGAATGTATCAAGGGAAGCTATGGCAAAGGCTTTGTTGGACAAGTTAGGGACTTTGTACCAATCTAAATCTTTGGTGAATAAACTGTTCCTGCGAAAAAAGATGTATAACCTCAGGATGAAAGATGGAGACTTGCTAACATAGCATCTAAATGCATTTAATATTGTGGTAAGTTAATTAACATTTGTTGATATTAAAATTTCAAATGAATATAAGTGCATCGGTTTGTTGTGTTCTCTACCAAATTCATGGGATAGTCTAGTTATTGCAATAGGTAGCAATGCAACTGCCTTGCAGTTTGATAAAATAGTCTCATCCTTGCTGACGGAGGAGATGAGAAGAAAAAAAAAAGGAGAGCCAAAATGGTGATGCCTTATCTATATGAGGACGGTCCCATAACAAAAACAAAAATAAGTCATCGAGTGGGAGATATAAATATAGAGGGAGGTCTAAATCTCCAGGAAACCTATAAAGGTGATGTGCTGGAAATGCAGAAAGGAAGGGCACTACAAAAGGGATTGCAAATCTAAATCTCCTGATAAAGGAAAGGGATCTGATGATGCTCCTTTTGCAGAGGTGAAAACCACCTCAGAATGAATGTGGGGATGTGTACTTGGCTTCTTCAAGTACACATGTAGATCATGAGGCATGGTTGATTGACTCAGGTGCATCCTTTCACTTCACTCCCCATAGAGAGTGGTTCTGCGAGTATGAGAAATACGATGGTGGTGATGTCTTCTTAGTGAGATATAGGAAGGCTAGAATCAGTCTGGTCGCGAAAATTAAAGTTGAAGTTGCAAGGTGGAAGGGTTAGACCCCTTCCGGGTGTTCTGCATATTCCTGTGTTGGCCAGAAATCTGATTTCTGTAAGCAAGTTGGATGATGCAGGTGTAAAGACAGTGTTCGAGAAGGATACCTGCAAGATGGTTTGAGGAGCACTAGTATTGATGCGGGGAGTTCGGATTGAACTCTGTACAAGCTGCAAGGTAGCACTGTTGTTGACGGGTGCAATAGTTCTATGGTTCCTGAAAATGGAGCAGAAAATCTAGTGGTCTCTAGAGAGAAGACCATGTTGTGGCATCAAAGGCTTGGACATATTGGAGAGAAGGGCCTTCGAATACTTCATGGTAAAGGTATGGTAGAAGGTATGAGTAATAGCTCTCTGGATTTTGATTTCTGTGAAAATTGTGTATATGGGAAGCAGAATCGGGTGAGTTTCCCCTCTGGTGGTAAGAGGACGAAACAAATATTAGAGCTTGTGCACAGTGATGTGTTTGGACCTGTGAAAGTTCATCACTGGGTAAGTCTGTGTACTATGTATCATTTATAGATGACTTCTCAAGGAATACATGGATATATTTCCTTAAGAAGAAATCTGAAGTCTTTGACAGGTTTAAAGAATTTAAGGCTCTGGTGGAAAATCAGACAGAGAAGAGATAAAGGTACTGAGGACAGATAATGGTGGAGAATTCTGCAGCAAGGAATTTGAAGAATTTTGTAAGAAGTGTGGTATAGCACGCGGCAGGAGACTACTCCATATACACCTCAACAAAATGGAGTCGCAGAAAGAATGAACAAGACGTTGATGGAAAGGGCAAGAAGCATGCTCAGTGGTGCCGGGTTAGGACAGGAATTCTAGGCAGAGGCAGTGGATATTGCATGTTACTTGGTCAAAGGTCACCTTCATCAGCGTTGGAGGATAAGACTCCACAAGAAGTATGGACTGGTAAGAAACCCTCTCTTTCACATCTGAGGGTATTTGGATGTGATGCATATGTACATGTTCCAAAAGGAGAAACGAACCAAGTTGGATAGTAAATCTGAAAAGTGCATCTTTATTGGGTATAAGGATGGTTTAAAGGGTTATAAGATTTGGAACCCAGTAACAAGGAAGGTTGTTGTAATAGTCCGAGATGGGT
>APFE031685172.1:18576-36608 GCA_000404065.3 Pinus taeda | reverse complement strand
GACATGAAAGATCTTGGTACTGCAAACTATATTTTGGGCATGGAAATTAAAAGAGATCAGGCAAAGAGGAAGCTCTGGTTAAACCAGAGGAAGTATGTCGAGACAATATTGCAGAGATTTAATATGCAGGACAGTAAACCAATGAAGGTTCCTATTCCTGTAGGTGTAAAGTTATCTGTTGAACAGTGTCCCAAGACACAAGAAGAGGAAGAGGACATGTCCCATGTTCCATATGCAAGTGCAGTCGGTAGCCTGATGTATGCAATGGTCTATACTATACCAGACATTGCACATGCAGTGGGAGTATTGAGCAAGTTTATGTCAAAACCAGGAAAGGAGCATTGGACAACAGTGAAGCGGGTTTTCAGGTATTTGTGTGGCACTAGTGATTATGGTTTGTAATACCAAGGAAGACTAGGATTGGACAGAGTGTTGGATATTCGTGGCTTTGTTGATGCAGACTGGGCTGGAGATCTGGATCAGAGAAGATCTACAAGTGGGTGTGTGTTTAACCTATTTTGAGGTGCAGTCAGTTGGAAGAGTAAGAAACAATATGTAGTGGCACTATCAACTACAAAGGCAGAAAACATGGTAGCCACTCATGCAAGCAAGGAAGTAGTTTGGTTGCAGAGATTGTGTTCAAGTATGGGGTTAGTACAGGGAGCTATAAGAATAGACTGTGATAGCCAAAGTGCGATTTTCTTGGCAAAGAACCCTGCATATCATTCGAAGACAAAGCACATTGATGTTCAATATCACTTTGTGAGGGATATGATAGAAGAAAAAAAAGTGTTGGTGGTAAAGGTGGACACTTTGAAGAATATTGCAGATGCATTGACAAAATTTGTGAGCTCTCAAAAGTTCTCTTGGTGTAGAGAAACAATGGGCATTGCAGGGCTGAATAAATGACGAAGCTCTCTTTTGGCTCTCTGTGGAAATAAAACAACAAGTGGGAGAATGTTGGGTTGTGTTATATTATTTCCACAACTAGCCCACATAGTTAACCAAGGGGTTAGAGTGGGGGCAGAGCCCCCCCTTTGTTCTGTTGATTGTGTAGTAGGGGTTCACAGGGGGTTTGAGGGGTGCAGGTAACCCACTTTATGGGGTCTGGATGGACCCACCTATGGTTTTGTGCATGATTTTTGCACATGTTTTTTGGACGTGATGGTTTTTGGTCAATGGTGTTGGACGCGATGGTTTTCGATATTGGACGCGATGGTTTTCAATCCATGGTATTGGATGATTGGGCATGTATAAATATGTATTATAGCATTGAAAGGAACATAATGAACAATAAAGCTGGTAGTCCTGGTTTTGGGATCTAAGGGAAAATCTCTGTGTATATGTGTTTTATGTGTTATGCTCTCGCATTGTTTATTTTCTATGTTTCAGAATTTGTATGTAGGTAATTTCTGTACAGGGTTAAAACCTACACGATCAAATGATTTTGCAATTGTTTGACTTCAGCTCACTTATTCACACTTGAATATTTCACTGGTGTACCTTGAGGGCCATCGTCATTATTAGTGGTTTCTCTTGTGCCTGTTAACGGTTTACATTATTGGCTGGTAATCAGGTGGTTTCTACCATGTTCGGCATCAAAACATATATTCACATGGTTAGATTCATACTTTGGTCGGGATAGAGATGAATACCCTCGATCTCATTTGTTAAAATCCAGGTTGTGAGGAGTTATTGAGTATTCATGATTGTATACATGATCCTTTTCGTACAAATAGTTGCATCCATGTCATGGATCCATACATATGATCCTTTCTAGTTAGATGATTGCGCCCATGTCGTGGATTCATGTATTATATTTTGATGCCTATTCAGATGTATTATCAAGCATATGTATATATCAGAGATGTCATATATTGTATCATGTTTGATTTGCAAGCCTCCTGACAATGATCCTCCAATTTCCTTGCCTTAACTGATAAAGCACTTCAACCATCACTTCATGTTCTGCTTTCATGCTTTAGGGGGTATCTGTTACATAGTATTTTGTTACATTCCCAACTCTATCCCTGAAGTGGCATCCTTTGTGCCACTGTCGTCATGAATGTCGTAAAGCGACGAAATCTATGTAAACTCATTCACCATGAATTATATGCTCAATACATCCGTAAATAGATTGAGAATTAATGTCTTGAAGAAATTCTGGAAAAACTTGTGAAAAACCCCTATTTTCCATCCCAACGCTACTTTTAGAAGACAAACCCGTGCTGGTACCCTTTGGTCTAACTAGTGACTAGAGTTGGCAACGCGAATTTGGACAGGAAAATCTGCGTTGATCCTCTTCAGGCAGTTTCTCCAAAAATGGAGCAGAATCTTATCTTACTATAAGCCTAGAGAAGGGTGAGCTGGTAGTTGTTGGATGGAGATATGGTCGAGTACTCCAATTTAGAGTCCTTGATCCTACCTTTAGGGATCTTCCCCTTGAGATGTGGACCTTTCTCCCTCTTTTGTGGATCCCTAACTCCCTCTCCCTCACAATAAATTCATTCTTCACTTTCCTCAATGGGTTGGTCCTTGCCATTCTTCTGCTCAATTGTGCTTAGACGTTGCCATTTTGGTGAGAAAGGAAAGGAGAGCTTGTTAATTTTGGCTTGGACTTGGAACCATCTTAAAGGAGGCCTTCAACATCAAGGCATCAATTCTATGCTTCCCTCTTTGATTTAATCATTAATACAAAGCATGTTTTACTTCCCATAAGCTTGTATATAATATTTTTCTTAGTACAATACTCCTTGATTTGTTGTCTAACTTATATTGGAATGCATATGTTATAATCTATCTTCTTGTTGTCTTTTTATCTCTCTTGTTGTTGTCTTTTGATCTCTCTTGCAAATATTCGGACTCAAGGAATAATGACGAGCGAGCCTGGGAGATAAGGGATCGGAATCATCATCATCAAAGGTCGAGCGCATATGAGAAAGGTAGGCCATGTTCCTTTCTCATTTGTCATTCTAATCTAGGTTATGGAAGTTTGCTTGTTTTGTCATAGTTGTTACTAAACCCACACATTGGGCTAGAGGGCTCGCTTCTATCCATAGAAGGTATTGCCTCGTTAACACCAATCATATTATTGGAGCATCCATAATCGACATACCATTTGTTTTCTTAATTTTTGTTGATAGAGTGAGTCCACATTCCTTGTTATTTCCATATTTTAGTTCCCAATTCTTCTTATCCTTTCGAACAACTAATTGCCAAGTGTTCTGAGACCTTGATGGATATTTTATCCTACTTCTTCACTCAATTGCCTTGTGCCCAAAATTATTACGTTTAAAACATTCAACATCACTCATTATGGGAGAGAAAGCATTTCGATTTTTGACTGTAGAGTTTTGAGATCTAAAATTCCGATACTTATTGTATCTGAAATTTTCATCTCTTTCAACTTTGATCCTTTTACAATCAACAACCATTTGCCCAAATATGTGACATTTATAACAATTACCATAGAAAAAATTAGAGTACCTAGAGTACATATCAAGCATATCAAACAAGTCCATCCCAGTTGACATCACCTTCCAACACACTTGCAGCCACTATCCATCCATACATTGCCAACTATCCAACAGGATTACCAGCCCAATCTGAATATGAGTAGCCTGTCATCTCAACATCAAATGAATCAATATACTTAAGACCAAAATCAAGTGTTCCTTTAAGATACCTAAGTACATGTTTTTCTTCTCTCCAATGGCTTTCTAGAGGTCTCACCATCAACTAACTTAACACACTAACATAGTATGCTATGTCAGGTCTAGTTGTAATAAGATAATTCAATCTTCCCACTACTTGTCTATAAAATGTACCATCAACCTCCTTTGAGCCATCATCAAAATGGAGTTTCACATTTGGAAAAAAAATAGATTTGCACTGATCCATCTTAAACTTGTTAAGCACTTTTCTGACATACTTACCTTGAGTAACAAAAGTTTGACCTACATCTCTCCAAACTTTGAGACCTAGACAATAATGTAACTCATCACGATCTTTCATCTCAAATACTTGGACATCTGCACCTTAATTCCATCAATTAGTTTAGCTAAATTTCCTATAATGATTAAATCATCAACATATGAGGAAATCATTACTACGTGCCCCTTTGCATCAAATTTGGTATACATATTCATATCACTTTGGCTTCTCCTAAAACCCTATTGAAGAAAGAAGGAATCTATCTTCTCATACCACAACCTAGGTGTCTGCTTTAGCCCATACAAAGCTTTGTTTCAGTTGAAAACTAAATGTTCTTCTCCTTTTTTCACAAACCCTTCAGGTTGTGTTAAATACACCTCCTCCTTTAAATTACCATTCATAAAAGCATATTTTACATCTAATTGGTGCAAGTTCCAATAGTACTTTGTAGCTAATGCAATTAACATTCTAAAAGTATTTAATTTAGCTACAAGTGCAAATGTTTCTGCATAATCAATGCCCTCCTTTTGTGAGTATCGCTTTTCCACCAATCTGGCTTTATTTTTATCTATACTTCCATCTGCTTTAAACTTGGGTTTGTATAACCATTTACATCCTATGCATTCTTTACCTTGGGGCAGTTCAACCAATTCCCGGGATTTTTTTTTTAATTATAGAATCATATTCATCCTTCATTGCTTTTATATACTCTTCATATTCATTAGCTTCATTGAAACTCATGCATTCTATGACATTCAAAACACTACTCATTAGGGCATAGTCCTTATACCTGTCAAGTAGATGAATTTGTCAAGTAGATTTCCTTCATACTTTACTATCTTCACCCTTGTTCTTTGTGTTAGAGGTAATATTTGCATACTACCATCACTGATCAAAACTCCTATTTTCATATCATATTAGGGTCCCATTCTGAAATTTTTGTCATTCCACCTAGGTCCTCATTCAAAATTTTACTCACTAATGGTATCCCTAGTAAAAAAACCGTGCTCACCTACACTCCATCTACCACCCTTGACCTTTTCCCATGCTCATTCCTCTCATTTCCCTCTCCCATGGTTTTGAGGACATTTTTCTTGGTTTCATGGCATCCATGGTTAAATCATAAATAAAACTTGTATCTTTATGCTCTTACGCCTTCCCCTATCCTTAATATACCTAGCCTAAAACCCTAATCCATCCATCCCTCTTGGTTGTGATCCTTTAGAGAGAGCCCTCTCCGACCAGGTAGGGCTAGCTACTAAGTCAAAATATTGGTCTGTGGTTACCTCAGCTGGACTCTTCCTCAGCCTTGGAGATCTCGAGGAGTGATAACACTCTGAAGGTACTTCTCCACCTCTATATGGACTCTGACTGTTGGTGATACCCATATCATCGGATACTTCCTCAAGCTTTTGTTGTTGCTGCTAAGTGTCTTCTGCTTCTACTTTATTACCTTCAAATTTAGGAATTATGTGCCACATTTCATAGCTTTCTTCCTTGTTTCCTTCATCTTCCTTCTCATGGAAAATTACATCTCTACTTGCAAACACTTTGTGATTGGAGGGATCAAACATTTTATAAGATTTAAATTCTTAACAACATCCTAGAAAAATAAATTTGATGCCTTTAGCATCAAGTTTGTTTCTGTTCTCCTTCATAATATGTGCAAAGTGCTTACACCAAATACCCTCAAATAATTAATTGTTGATTTAAAACCATACAAGGCTTCAAATGGGGTCTTGATATCAAGATACGTTGTTGGAATTTTGTTCTTTAAATAAACAACAGTACTGATGGCCTATGCCCAAAAATTATTTGAGAGATTCTTACCTTTGATCATACTTCGTACATAATTTTTCTATGGAGTGTAGGCTACTGTAAATTGTTGCACTATTTCATGATCTTTGTAGTACTTGATGAAGTTCCCCAACCTGTATTCTCCCCCTTGATTTAAATAGAGGATATTTATGAACTTCCATGTTTGCTTCTCTACCATGTTTTTTAATTCTTTAAAATACTAAAAAACATCATTCTTTTTCCTAAGGAAGTACACCCAAGTGTACCTTGTGCAATCATCAATGAACAACAAAAAATAATAAGAGCCTCCTAAGGATTTGGTCTGCGTGGATCCACAAACATCAAAGTGCACAAGTTTTAATACATCTATTTTTCTCAGAATTAGAGGGGAATTCATCTCTGTGAATTTTTCTTAATGCGCAACCTTCAAAAATAGCATACTCATTCTTTAACATAGGGAGTCCTTAAACCATTGTTTGTTTCTGAAATAGCAACAAATCATGATAATTGATATGACCATACTTCTGGTGCCAAAGGCTTTCTATTAACATAGTTGTAGAAGTTAGTGTTTGATGGCTTTTGTTGGTGACTTCAAGCATTACAAGCCTCCAACCCTGACCCCTGAAGCAATTGGTTTGTAGTGATCCAACAAGTCCTTTAAAATGCAATGTGTTTTGAAGAATTCAACCTTCATATTCTAATCTATGATTGTGGACACTGAGATCATATTTTTTTTTATCCCAGGCACATACATAACATTATCAATGCGTCTGACACTACCATTTGGTAGAGTCACTAGAATATCTCCATATCCCATGATCTGATGTTTCCTCCATTTCTTATTTCCTTGAACTTTTCATACCAGTCCTTACTGCATATCATGTGAATCAAAGCTCCAGAGTCCACAAATCAAGCATTAACATCATTCGTTTTAGCAGACAACAATTCAGCATTAGACATAAACAACTTAAGATTTTTGAGATTAGAGTTTAGGCCTTATTTTGAAAAATGTCATGAATGTCTTTTTTGCTTATTATGCCTAGCTTCATCACTTTTCTTCTTATTACAGTCTCTAGCAAGATGCCCACTTCCACCGCAATAAAAACATGTCATTCCTAAGTCATTTTTAATAGATGACATACCTTTATTTGGTTTTGGAAATGGCTTTTTAGAAGATATACTTCCTCCTTATTTCCCTTTAAAGAACTTCTTCTTCGCCACAAATGCTAAATCTGGATTTTGAGGCTTCAGGTTAATGTGCCTCTCTTCTTCATGCATCAATATACCTGTTAGTTCCACAAAGGTGGGATATTTCTCCCTTGCCATGAGACCTGTAATAAACATTTGATAGTCCTTTGGCAATCCATTTAACGTGATTGTCACAAGATCTGTACTAGGTACTAATTCTCATATGTCTCCCAGTTTACATTTCAAATCTTTTATTTTTGAAACAAAAGCACTAACAAATTCATTTTCTTCCATTTTGATATAAGGAAGCTTACTTTTCAGGAAGAGGATTTGATTTGTATTTTTAGTTTCATAGAACTCCTTCAATGTATTTCAGGTTAGATTAGAGGTCTAACAATCATGAATATGAGGAATTATATTATCTTTCATGGACATTCTTAATAATACTTTTGCTTTGTTTTCTTGCTAGTTCTCCCAGCCTTGAATCAATGTAGTTGTCAAGCCTACAATAGGTTTTGCTTCTTCTCCCTTTGTGATGATTCAAACACCATATCCTTCGAGTAGTGTATACAACTTATTAACATAATTAGACCCATCCAAATTATTGACCTCATTAATGACCTCATTAAAATAGGTTTCTACGAGTGGATCCAACATCTTAATAGGAAGTCTCAATCTTCAATTAAGCACCTAGCTTTTTACTCTGCACTTTTCGAGCACCTCCAATAGTTCTCAATATGATCGTAAGAAGGAAAAAAATTCTCAATCTCATAAAGGTCCAGAATCAAAGAACTTCAAAATAAAATAAACATTTAAAATGGAAAATGCCTTTTTTTAATATCTTAAAAGAATGGAGATCAATTGTGCACATATATATGTACCAAAAAAAAATGTGTATCAAGAAGTCACGTTGGGCCCTCCAAGGTCAAAAACACAATGATCAACGCTCCAAAGTTTTGGAATTTTAAGTGTGTTTTCATTAGCGCATGTTGCGTCCGTCCCATAAAAAAATATTAAAAAAAAAATAAAAATCTCACTGCTTTGGCAGACACCTTTGCCAAATCTTGCTCTGGCTTCCACACACACAGTACATGTCGGATCTTCCCCCTCCCGATCAATGCCTATCCAACGGATTGCTATAGATAGGCTATCGCAATTCACTTATGCAACATATGCACTGGCTTAACACCCCACGATTACATTTAGTTAGGGAGATCAAACAATTTTTTAGCAATTAACATTTAATTCTTAAATGCAGCCATCTCTGACTGGACCTCTGATACCAATTCAAAATAAAAATTATAAAATTGTTAATAAATGAAATTGGCAGTTTTTAGGTGAGATCCCCATACATTGCCACAACTTAAATAATACAAATCTTATAGGAGTACATTTAGTTAGGGAGATCAAAAAAATTCCTAGAAATTAATATTTAACTCTTAAATACACACATGGTGACCTATCCTCCTAGCCGTTATGGTGACTTATCCTCCTATTTAACCTACTACTTAGATCTGTTTTTTTATCTTGTTCCGAAGATGAACCACACTGGATGGTTCGAAACGTGTGGACCAAAAATCTTCAATGTGATTTCTTTCAAAAATATTCTATATAACAAGATATGGATCACAAAAGCTTAAATTCAAATGATTTATTATGAAATGAAAAATGTTTTTTAGCATGTGGTATTGATGATCCATAATATTGGCCCATCCTATTGTAACAAGGCCTATTTACAAGTTAATAACATCTACGGTAAAGTGGTGTATATTTCTATGGATAAAAGAATTGTTATTATGTGCTTATTAATTAAATCTAAATACATTACAACATCTCTTCCATATTCGGTTACATATTATCTATCCGCCCCAAAATGTAATTAAACAAAAAAATTATAAAATATTTTGATTGTGAAAAACGATTTTTGGACATGTCTTATTGATAGCCATGGTATTGACCCATGATATTGTAACAAAGCCTATTTACAAGTTAATAATATCTATGGTAAAGTGGGAGTGAATATCTATGGTTAAAAATCTTGTTATATTGTATGTATTAATTTTTTATGTGCTTATTAATGAAATTTAAAGATGATTACAAAATTATTATTTTAATCTATATGGTAAAATGGATCTAGATTTATAGCTACTATTTATATTTTATATATTTTGATGTGATAGAGGGTTTAAATATATCTCAAAAGTAATTATATTTTTTTTCCTTTAGATTTAATTAAAAAAATTATAAAATTAAATAAAATAAAATATTATGTGAAATGAGAAATGGTTTTTTGGCATGTGGTATTGATGATCTATAGTATTGGCCCATAGTATTGTAACAAAATCTATTTACAAATTAATAATATCTATAATAAAGTAGTGTATATATCTATGATTAAAAATATTGTTACTATGTGCTTATTAATTAAATTTAAATATGGTTACAAAATTATTATTTAATTTCTAGATAAACATATATATGTGAATTTTAAATAGATGAAAATTTGTAGACTTTTAAATAAAGGGCGAAGAAATTAAATTTAAATATGGTTACAAAATTATTATTTAATTTCTAGATAAACATATATGTGAATTTTAAATAGATGAAAATTTGTAGACTTTTAAATAAAGGGTGAAGATTTAATGCGTCGAAAATATGCTTGGTCTCAAACATTATCCCGGGCTCGAATTTAATATTTATACAGCATGGGAGGGGTCAACGCAGACGAAATGTTTTGGGGAGAGTATTTTTCGGACTCCATTATCGGCAACCCTCCATTATCGGCGACCCCCTCTTCAGGGATTCTAAATGACAGCCATACGTGAAGAGGCGGAAACAGTTAACCACAGTCTCCATGCCATTATTTAAAAATTATATAATTATTAGATAATCTTAATTAAAAAAATGAGATGTAAATCTTTTACTGAGTGTGTTTCCATGGCAAATCCTATTTCCAACTCCACTGCATTATAAATGCAGTCTGACATGCAAGGGGAATAGAGGTTTCCTTGCATTTATATTTCTCTCAAATTGACTTTGGCATGTTAGCAGCAAGGCAACCCCTATTTCCCTTGCATGTCGACTGAATTTATAATGCAGTGGAGTTGGAAATAGGATTTGTCGTGTTTCCATAGGCTTTGAATCAGCATTTCATCATTTTCATCAATAATGTATAAATGTATTTCCATAAAAAAATATGAAAAATATTTTTGTTTTTTAAATAATTTTAAAATATTAATTAAAAGATAAATATGATTTAAATTAATACAATTTAAATTTATATTAAAATCATTGAATTCTAACTTTAATTATTTAAGTTTGTCTTTTATAAAGATTAGATTTTGCAATGTTTTCATATTTTTAAATTTTACTTTTCTTTTGAATTTAAATAAAATTTTCAATAGAAATTTGAAATGAAAATAAAAAGATGTTTCTTAAAAAATTCTTCTCGGGGAAAAACCAGAGCTCTCATGGCGGTCGTTAGGGTTTGATCTTTTGTTTTAGTTTTAGGCTCAACCCCGTGGTTAGTGTAGCAGCAGTTGACCAGCTCTTAAGCTGGTGTCTATGAACACTATTGAGGTTGAATCTTTCAAGGAACTAAGGCGTTCGCGGGTCTGGAAGCAGTCTTCTCCCGCCTCGAAGCCCTGCTTCGTCAGGGTCAAGTGCTGACCAACTGCATGGAAGCGGAGGGGTCCAGTGGGGCCCCTACTTTCAAACAAATAGTTATGCAAAAATAGAAGAATGATAGGAAGGAAGGGGTCAAGATCTCTGGGCTGGACAACAGCAAGCAACTTGGCAGAGGAAATAAGGATCAATCTCAAGGGAACACTGACAAGACAAAAGAAACAATGCAGAGCACAGGCCCAGAGACAGAAAACCTGACAGGAGCTAAAGACAAAACTCCTTTAATAATCAACTCTTCAGGAAACGAGAAACGACAAGTTGATGATGAAAGGAAGCAAATAGGGGACAGACAAGGCAAGCCGGAAAAGGAGGGGGAACCCAGCTCAAACCCCAACAAATTCACCTCATCCAGTGGAGCCTGCAAACCAAAAAAGACCAATAACCTATGCGTAGTTATCACTGACCCAGAGATTCAAGCATACAGGGAGCACATGACGGAACGGGCCATCATCTGCAAGTTTATGGGCATTTGGCCGTCTCAAAGATCTCTTTGTCATTGGATCAAACTGCATTGGAAACCTCGAGGGGATGTTAAACTTCACCTTGGAGCCAAAGGCTTTTTTACTGTAGTCTTCTCCAACCTAGAAGACAAGGACAGAGTTTTTGAAGGAGGCCCTTATTTTTTGGCTTCAACAGGTCTGTATATGAGACCATGGAAGCCAAATTTTGCCCCGGAGAAGGAATCTTTCACCCAAGTCCCAATCTGGATTCGCTTATTCTCTCTTCCAATAGACTATTGGGGTCTAAATGCACTGAAACAAATTGGTGACAAGTTGGGAACATTCATCAAAGCCTCTGAAGCGACTCTCAAAAAAAGATACACTTCTTATGCACGGATTTGCGTTGAAATGGACGTCTCTGGGGCACTACATGAAGGACTCTGGCTAGAATATAGGGACGAGGATTACTTTCAGGATATCAATTATGAGCAGATTCCCTTCCATTGCCGCAAATGCCATGAACATGGGCATCTGATAAGGGATTCCCCAAAGATCAAGAAGGAGCAAGAAATCGAATCAGCTCAAGCCCACAAAGATACAGAAGTCTTCATCAAACCCAAATCTAAACACAGAGCAAATAGACGAAAGAATCTCAGAGGAAACATGGAAAGAAACATCCACAACAATCCTTTTGTGATCTTAGACCCTGAAACTGACTCAGAGGATAAGCGCAAAGCCCCAACATCAGGAGCAGAGAATGAAGAAAAAGAAACACCCATAGGGGAAGACACGCATGAGGAAAACTTCAATAATGAGGTTCAAATGCAGGAAAGATCAGAGGACACTAAGGAAGAAACTGACATGCTGACCAGTGATGGCGGCAGTGAAGAACAACACTGGTAAAATGCGTTAGCAAGAGAAGGTTTGAACCTACCAGCAATAGCTAAGAACTGGAAAGCCCAAGGGATAGAAAACGCTTCGGAGGAAGAAGTCAGAATAGTAAATGACCTCTTCATAGCAAGGCAAAAAGCAGAACTAGAAAGGCAGAATAGGAAGCTAGGTGTGGCGAAAGGAAACAGTTCACATTCAAAAGGCCCCCTATGGAAGACATCCAGTTCCAAACAAAAGAAGAGAAGAGGTCAGAAAACAAGTGGTGAAGCACTACAAGAGCTAGGCATGATCATGATAAACTCAGGAAAGATGAAGGCACTCGCCACCTTCCAGTCCTTCCAATAAAACTCAATTTTCTATGAAGATAATCTCGTGGAATGCCAGAGGGCTCAATAGCCAGGCGAAACACAGGATTTTAAAGAGGAAAATCCAAAAATATAAACCAGAAATCATGTTTTTACAGGAAACTAAATGTAGCAGCCCCAATATCAACAATCTTCGTAGAAAACTGGGAAGTCATATGGAAGTTCTAGAAAATGAAAGCCAAGGAAGAGAAGGAGGCCTCGCAACCATGTGGGATTCAAGGGAAATCCAGAAGCTAACAAGCACTTCATGGCGGTGGAATTCCAACCCATAGGTAATTCTGGTTCCTTCCTCTATATCAATATTTATAGTCCTCAGAAACTAGAAGATAAGATAACATTTTTAGAAACTTTATCTAAAATCATCAGAATGCATCCGAGATCTAAATGCTTTTTGGGGGGCGATTTCAATATGATAACTACCCTGTTGGAAAAAAAAGGAGGTCTCAGGAAACTAAACAGAGATGCGGAAGCCTTCGCAAACTTTATTGAAACTGTCCAACTTGTTGATGTCTACCCCAAGAGTGGCCTTTTTACTTGGAACAATAGAAGGGGAGGTGACAAGCTAATAGCTTCCCGCCTGGATAGATTCTTAATCTCAGAAAGCATCATAATGGATGGCATTACAGCGGAATCAGATATCCTTCCTAGTGGGGGATCGGATCACTGGCCAATCTCGCTCATTGTTGAAGTTCTGGGAACCCCGAGGAACAAACCCTTCCAGTTTGAGAAGTTCTGGTTAGACCACCCCAACTTCCTTGAAATGGTGAAGAAATGGTGGTCGGAACCCTTGGAGATTAGTGGATCCAAAATGTTCAATCTTCAAAAGAAGCTAAAAGTAACTAAACAAAAGATAAAAGATTGGAACAAAACAGTCTTCGGAAACATTCTCCAGGAGAAGATCATTCTCGAGAACAAACTGGAACAGATCCACAGAGAAGGTGCAGCAGGAAATGTCAGTGCTGAGGCTTTGGAACAGGAAAAAACTCTCTCTCAGCAATGGCATAAGTGTTGCTCTCAAGAAGAGACCTAATGGAGACAGAAGTCAAGAATTCAATGGTTAAAAGAGGGAGAGCTGAATACTAAATTTTTCCACAGATCAGCTCTAGACCATAGAAGTAGCAATCGAATTCTTGAATTGAAAAACAACACAGGGGAGATCATAAAAAGGCACAACGACATATCTGCTCTGCTCTCGGATCACTTCAAATCAATTGCTCAGGAACCTCCCATAAACAAAGAGGAAGCCATTAAGGAATTAACAACAGCCATCCCGAAGACTGTTACTTTAGATCAGAACTAGGCTCTGTGCAGGGAAGTATCCTTGGAAGAAGTAGAGGAAGCAATCAGGAGTATGCCCAACGACAAAGCTCCAGGTCCAGATGGGTTCACCATCAATTTCTACAAGGCCTGCTGGAGTATTGTAAAACAGGATGTGTGGGAGGTGGTGGAAGACTCCAGAAGTTCAGGAACTATTCTAAAATCCCTCAACTCCACCTTTCTTGCACTCATACCCAAGGTTGAAGAAGCCAAAACTCCTGATAAATTCAGACCTATTGCATTATGTAATGTAATATACAATATTATATCAAAAGTTATAGCTAGCAGATTGAAGACGATTCTCCCGGGCATAATCTCAGAAGAGCAATCGGGCTACATTGAGGGCAGGCAAATTCTCAACAATATCCTATTAGCACAGGAGATGATTCATTCTCTACATTCAAGGAAAGAGGCAGGCATGCTCATGCAGTTGGATCTCTCAAAAGCTTATGATAAAGTCAGCTGGAAATACCTCGAAGCTGTTTTAAGGGCTTTTGGCTTTTGCAGGACATGGATCAAGTGGATCATGGCTCTTATCAAATCTCCAAGATATTCCATCCTAGTCAACGGCGCTCCCTCTACACCTTTCACTCCTTCGAGGGGAATCAGACAAGGGGATCCCTTATCCCCTTTTCTCTTCGTCATCCTGATGGAAGGCCTCAGTCGAACCATAGCCAAGAAGAAAGCGGAGGGAAAAATAAAAGGTCTTCAACCTATAAGATCGCTTCCGGCCACTACTCATCAACAGTTTGTCGACGACACCATGTTACATGGAACTCCCACGGTGAAGGAGGCGGTTGCCTACAGAGACACCCTAGATCTCTTCAGCCAGGCCTCTGGTATGGAAATTAACTTCTCTAGATCTACTATTTTCTTTTTCAACACCCACCTTGCAGTTCAATCTCACTTAGCCCAGCTATTAGGATTCAGGATTAGCTCCCTGCCTTCGAGATACTTGGGAGCTCCCTTGACTCTCAAACCCTGGAAGAAAGAGCATTGGGAGAAAATTCTAGCCAACTTGAAGAAAAGATGCTCACATTGGACGAACAGAGCTCTTAATCTGGCGGGCAGGCTCATCCTTACCAAAGCCGTCCTTCAGGCCATCGCGCAATACCTTCTCTCAATGCTTCCTGCCCCTAAAGGTATTCTGCAGCAAATAAGAAATATCCAAGGTTCCTTCCTTTGGAGCCGCAATGGTGATAAGAAAAAGTGGGCTCTAGTAGCCTGGAACAAACTTTGTATGCCGAAATCAAGGGGGGGATTGAATCTAGTTGATCCCGAGGTGGTCAACCGAACATGTGGAGCTAAAATATGGTGGAAATGGATTGAAAACCCTACCTTACCATGGGCTAGGCATTGGAAAGAAAAATATGTTCCAGACTGTGATACTCAGGAACTCATCAGACTACAGGAAACCCCGGAAGGCTCACCCATATGGAATCATGTCAAACGCAACAAGAGTCTAGTCCAGGAAAACAGCTTTTGGGAAATACATAATGGTAGGCTAGCATTGTTCTGGGAAGATGCCTGGCAACAGCTACCCAAACTCGACTCTCCAGAATTAATCACCATAAAGCAAACTTATCAAGCTCAAGGTAGATACAAAGTCAGTCATTACTGGAATCAGCACAGTACAGATGATAATTGGAGGGATTGGATAAAATTTAATCCTGGGAACACAGAGGTCAACAATCATACAAATGAACATTTCAATGAGCGCATCCTAAAAAGAAAGATCAGAAAAACTGAAGAGGATGACAAATTAAGGTGGGGTCTCAAGGGTAATGGAAATTTCTCACTGAAAGAAGCCATAAATATATTAGAAAAGGAAGAACAGGGAGAGGTCATGCCCTGGTGCAGCAAAGTATGGGATAGTCTTCTATGGCCGAAGATCAGAACTTTCCTCTGGCTTCTGATGAGAAATAAGACCCTTACTTGGGACAATCTGTGCAAGAAAGGTTTTGAGGGACCCTCTAGATGCCCTATGTGCTCGGTGGAAGAGGAAACACTGAACCATCTTTTCAACACCTGTGAATGGGCCTCTCAATTATGGTGCTGGATGGAAGGGATCCTCAGCAGTTCTGACCGAAAGATAGATTCTATTCACAGCACTATCCTGGATTGGAAGACAGACTTCTCTGGCATACAAAGAGTCAATAACATATGGAAATCGCACCAGGGTTTCTACTTTGGTCTATCTGGAAGGAGCGTAACTGCAGAATTTTCCAAGATGAATACAGGAACATGGATTTCTCTAAAGACAACATAATTACCAACATCCAGCAGTTAATTCAAACCAAATGCAGAGCGGAAAACAACGAAAAGCCTACAGCTCTGGACTTACGTATTTTGAAAATCTTCCGGCTGGAAGGAACCAACAATAACATTGCTCTGAAACATAGAAATCAACCACCCTCACACAACGATAAATGGCAATGCCCACCGGATGGTGGTTTCAAACTGAATTTTGACGGGGCGTCGCAAGGCAACCCTGGCATGGCTGGAATCAGAGGTGTCTTACGCAACCAGCATGGTGATATTCTTCATATTTACTATAAAGCGCTTGGGGAAAGCACGAATAATGAAATGGAATTCGCAGCCCTGGAACATGGTCTTAGAATTGTGAATTCTAGATGCCTCCGTAACATTATTTTGGAAGGATATTCCTCTCTGGTCATTTCCACAGCTCAAAAATTGCAGCGGTGGATAAGAGAAAACAAGGCTACTAAGCATTGGAGGTTAGCCAAAGTCACAGAAAGCATCGCAGAACTCATGGAGGGCATGCAGGGTCTCGTCTTCCAGGCAATCCGACGTCGAGCAAACGAGTTGGCGGATTACTTGGCGAACTGTGGTGTAGACAGTCAGGGAAGGGGATGGGACAGCTGTTGGGAGGAGGTGAACTGTCCGATTTTGAAAAATCGATGTACACAGCTGGCGCAACAAGACGTGAACAACACCGACCGGGCCTAACCGGCAACGGTTTATCTATCCGGCTCCGCCAAAAGGAAAATTGGAACAACAATCAGGTAAATCATCACAAGTGCGGTACGATTGGACAGATGAAGCGGTGGTCTTCAGTGCGGGGTAGGGCCAAGCATGGGAACCATCAACAGGATTCATGCTACGAGGAGATCCGTAGAGACCGTTTGGGGAGAAAGGACATTCACCTCAAACATGAGAGAAAGGCAATCAGGAATTCTTATGCGCCTGCAGGTAAAGGTTATGAGAGGCGTGTGAACACCCTCAACATTAATTACAACAGTACCACTTCTCTCGTTTGGAAGGAAGGGCACTCTCTGGAGAATTCTATGGCTTTAGGCTATTTAACCAGGGGGTCGGACTCGGCTTCCCCCACATCAACCCTCAGTTCAGTCAGCATCAATAACCAACCTGTTAGTGAAAGGTTCTGCCGTAAGTGGTTTAACAGGAACAGTATGGATGCACGTAGCTGTAGATGCGCGGCGGCCAACCAAGACCTGCGCAATGCGCAGAATTTGTATGTAACTCGAGCCTCAACGAGAAGCAAACGCAAAATCGCTGAGTTGGAGGCTAAAGTTAAACAGGAAGAAGCGAGTAAGCAGGAGGGAGCGGCAGCGGATGAAGTTGACTGGCTGGTTGACTCGGGCACACCAGCCAAAAGAGCAACTCAATTTACTCGCACTAAGGCGGAAAGCTGGAGGATAAAGACTCTCCTGGCGAAAGCCTTGGAGATGAAGGAAGCTGGTAAGCAGAACATCGAGAAGGAGCACCCTGCCCCGGATAATCGACCTGGTAATCCTACGACCAGCCATGAGTCCTTGGATCGAAGAATCTCGGCTGTTCAGGAAGGGGTGGAGGTGGTCAACATGAAAGTAACTCTGCTCATCAGGTTGCTCAGGCAAACTCTAAGCCCGGACCCCTTGGTGCAGGAGCAAAAGGTGAAGGAGGCCCAAAACTTCCAGTCCATGCAGGAGCTGCAAGACAAAGTTGACAAACATATCCTCAATGTGGGTCTGGACATTGCTAGCAGGATGGGTGGCTTCCTGTGCCCGAGTGGGCTCCCTTAATCCCCGGTTTCTCGCAGTTCAGTTTTGTTTGCTTCGGCTTCTTGCCCATCTTTCTTGTCTATCCCGTGTCTCTCTACGTTGTGTGTCGAATTCGGCCCTATGTTTAGTCTATATGTCTAGGCCTTATACGTGTTTCAGGTCAAACATCCATTTTTGACAGTTTTATGACACTTTATCTTTCTGCTCTTAAAATGGCCGCCCTGCGTGGTGAGCAATCTAGTTTTGATAAGCCCGCTTGGTGGTTTCTTTTGTTTCTGGTAGCTCATTGCCTATGCTCAGCAAGGCTGTAGTGGAACTCTCAGGTTTCTGTCTGCCTATACAGACTCTCTGTAAATTATTTTCCTTTTTTTAATACATATACATCTGACTTA